>JABCKB010000260.1:0-20478 GCA_013184455.1 Fusarium continuum
GGAGGGAACTCACGCTTTGCAAATATTGCACAACGCAGCAAGCCGTTCTCGAACAACAAACATGTCCATGAGATATGCACCCATGTTCGGGGTATCTAGGTAAAGCTGGAAGAACTTGTGATAGTTTCCCAGCGCCAACGATGATCGCACATTCAATGCATGCTTTATCGGCTTCTCCTCCTTCTCTGCTGTGGTTAGATCTGCCAAAGTGTCGTTCAGGCCAGTTCGGTTGGCAGTATGAATAAAATAAAGAATGCGATACGCCTTGAACTCAATGGGGTTGCCTTTCAGGCCCATGCCATACAATGACCGCAATTGGGTCTGGCACTGATTATACTCACCAATATCCCCCTTCTCCAAGGCAATTCGGGCATGGATTTCATAGACAGAAACGGTAAAGTCGTTCTTAATATGTTGCACAGTCAGATCTTGCCTCATGGACTTGAACTGATCACAGATATACGAGTAGTTGCTTTCCCGCTTCCATTTCTTTTTCAAAAGATCTAGAGTCTGATGCAGGATACGTTCGGGTCTGACCTTGGATGGAACTGGAGGGGCTGTAAGACGAAGGTACTTCTTCTCCAGTACCTCGCATGTGCCGACTATAGGTCCAGTTGAAGGTGGAGGCGGACTGGGTGATCTGAGTGCCTTGTATTCATTCTCGAACCGGCGCTTGCGTTTGTTGGCTTCCTTCTGGAACTTACTTGATTTCGGCAGGGGCTCGTCCGTGGAAGCTCGCTTTTCGGGGGAAGGATAGGTAATACGGTCTTCAAGTGAAGAACGCAAGTTAGTACGCCACGGTGGCTGGGAGTTGTCATCATTGGCAAAATCGGAGGATTTCCTTTTTTTGGAGTTCAGGGGAACATGAAAACTGTTCTTGATATCCGCGTCACGTTCGGCCTTGACTAGGGCCTGTGGGAGAGGCATGTTGTCCCAGTCGAGCGTGTATAACGTGCCGTTCTCCTTCGCGGTACCGATGGTGTTCTTAAGCTTAGCCTCGATTTCCGCACGAGACACGGTAGGTTCGTCATTATGGGGGAGAAAGGATCTTTGAACATAGCTCCGAACAGATTCGGGCCAGTCTACTTTAGACTTGGCTTGCTCTGGTGTTGGGGTTACACCATTCACGGGCGAAGCGGGAGACATTTGGGGTTGTACCAGGGGTGGTGAAGGCACGTATCCGGCATAAGGAGCAGCTGGAGCTCCGTATTGACTGAATCCTTGACGAACGGTAACGGGAATGAAGGCTGGGTCTGTGTTTGGAGTCAGGCTTATGGAGCCACGAGGACGGTGTCCGGGAGATGACATACTCGTCGGGTAGGCGTAGGATGCTGGTGCGGTTTGCTGGGTCACGCTCGGCGCTTGCTGCGCTGGCCAACTTGGCATCATTGCGTCGAAATGCTAGCGGTGCGAGGGGTTAGTTTCACAGAATGGGCTGGAGGAAAAAGATGATGCCGGTTGTAATATGGCAGGAGAGCGAGATGATACGAGCGTCGGTGTTCGTTGAGTAAAAGTAGGTATGAAGGTTTCTCGGGAGGCATTTTCGTGGTCGAGGCAAGACGGT
The DNA here is from genome assembly GCA_013184455.1 of Fusarium continuum. Taxonomy (NCBI): domain Eukaryota; kingdom Fungi; phylum Ascomycota; class Sordariomycetes; order Hypocreales; family Nectriaceae; genus Fusarium; species Fusarium continuum. The sequence continues at coordinate 1,565 of JABCKB010000260.1, forward strand.
GGCGGTGTGGTGACTGTGGTCCCTGCTCATTTTACGGAAAAACTGCGCTCCGAGAATGCGCTCAAGGTTTGGTTATCCGCGCGCTGGAAGCTTATCATCTTCAGTGGGGCCGACAACCCTGGAGGGGCCAGTCAAGTCTCGCATGCCTTGTGCCTTGAAAGACATCACTCGACATCGAAGGGCTTCCAACTCGCGGACTGTGAATCTGATTCAGGATTCGAAACAAAGACAGTGAAACTAACACACGCTGATCTGATTCGTTGATTGTGGAAAATCTTCAGTTTCATTATAGCATACAGTGGCGCCTGTCTTGCTACAAGCCATCTTCCACTTGCATCATCGCTCACCCATTCATCAACAGTCACACCTCTCTACTCTACTTTCACCTCCATGACGAATGTTTCTGAAACATATCGACTTAACAACTGCACTAAGGCCCTCTTATCTTCCAGATGAGGTGCTCCTCTTCGTTCAGGACAACGTCGGCTTGTATGAGGGGTAAGCAGCTCTTCAGATAGGCGAGTTGATGCTCGAGTTGACATGATCTTAGCAAATTCAAGCTTCCTAATCAGCAGAATGGACAAGTTTACTTAACCTCACATCGGGTTTGCTATGTTGACAAGAAAGAGCCTCGCACACACTCTGTTGCCCTAGATCTCAAAGATGTAGAGCGTTATGAGTTCTACGCCGGCTTTCTCAAGTCATCGGCCAAGGTGACTCTGATACCGAAACCTCCTAAGCGATCATCCTACCACAGCCGTGCGATATCAAATGCTTCAAACTCACAAAGAAACTCTTCCGCATCTCCAGGACTTTCTGAATCTGGCTACAGAGCACCCCCAGAGCCTCCAGCTGTCGCAAGCGCGACATGGGTCTGCACAATATGCAGTTTCTCAAACCCAGTCCCCTCAAATTTCGACCCGACCTCTGCCAATGCTCATACGCCTCTCCCCCCTTGCCTGGCTTGTGGAATCAAACCGACACTATCTCATGTTCTTAAGGCGGCAATTTCTGGCGCGAGCAACCGATCAGCAGCCTCGCCGGCCCTTACTTCACCTCTTCCTTTACGGCCGGTGCACTCCGGCACGCGACCAGTTTCTGAAAACCTGGATCACAGACCAATATCAAGCCTACCCGATACTTCGGACGGCGCAAGCTCGTCTGCGTCGTTCCAATGTCCTCGATGCACTTTCTCAAACCACCCCTCTTTGATGACTTGTGAGATGTGCGGTGGTCCCCTGATTTCTGAGAACATTCCATCACCTATCCAGCAAAGTTCCACATCCGAGTCGATCAGGACTGATTCTCCAGGTCCTGTTCTCGACCAGAGCAAGAGCAATAAGAATGGAATCGATGCTCCTGAAAGTGTCAAGATCTCTTTCCGGAGAGGGGGTGAGAAGATTTTTTATGAACGGCTAAAGGGGTCTATGACACAGCGTAAATGGTTGCTCCGGGATGCACCACCCGCTCCAAGCAGTCGGGTTGCGGACGAGGGAGCACATGACGCAGCAAGTGGTACCCCAGGAGGGCGAACAAAAGGAGTAGGCATCGCTGGCCTGGAGCAACTGGGTCTAAACATGCGCAAGAACAACGAGTTGCTGATTGGCAGTGCCTTTGAGGACCTAGAGGCTCTCATGTCCTCTGCCAAAGAGGTCGTTGCACTTGCAGAACGATTCGCACGCCAAACAAACAACGGTCAAGGAAATGCGTCGGCCGAGGAAAATGCCATTCTGGCAGAATCAGCGAGCCAGCTTGGACTCATCACGACAAAGGACATCGTGGGTGGCGGTAGCTCTGAGTCTCTCTATCTGTCAGAGTTAGCCAGAAATTTGGCTGAGTTTCTCACCGATGACTCTAGAGGTGTACTCAAAAAGGCTGGCGGTATTATCACGCTTGTTGATCTTTGGGCAATGTTCAATAGAGCTCGAGGTGGAGTCGAACTCGTCAGTCCAGCAGACTTTGAGAAGGCTGCCAGACTTTGGAGCAAGCTTAAGCTGCCTGTCCGTCTGCGCACATTCCGCAGTGGCGTCATGGTTGTCCAGAGCCGTGACCGTACCGACGGGACCACCGTTAGAGCCATACTAGCCTGGCTGCGAGATCTACACGAATTCCCACCAGATCGCGATGTACCTTGGGACTGGCGGGAGTTTGGTCGCGGAGTTACCGCCCAAGAAGCTGCTGAGCGTTTCGGCTGGAGTCTAGGTGTTGCGGAAGAGGAACTGCTGATGGCAGAAGAGCGGGGAGAGTTGTGTCGTGAGGAGGGCTTGGAGGGTCTCAAGTTCTGGGTGAACTACATCGACCCAGGCGAACACAAAAAGCACAAAACCAAAGCCCAAAAGGATAATGACGAGGTCATGAAGGCGTTGAAGGCGAGCGGACTCTTATAAACGAGGTTAAGGGCATGTTGGATTATATAGAGTAGACTTATGCGATCCTTACACTGCAGAACCGAAGAAATAAGTATGATCTTAACTCATCGTGGTATTAGCTTTCCCTCAAAGATATAAGAGTTGCGTTTGTACGTAAGTAATAGCAACCCGAACTCCACATTATATGCGTCTACCATAACTCCAAATTTCAAGTCGTTAACCAGTGTTTCCTTATGAGTTGTGCACTGTAAGATACTTGAATAACCATCCATCATACGACAACATGAGTGGATAGATGCTCAACAGCCTCCTTGATAGAACGCAGCATCCGTTGATTGACACAGAAAGGGCATCGCAATGGTCGATCATCGCGAGTAACAGGCGTTTCCGAAGTTATTGGAGTGAGAGTGAGATCCGCACCCAGGTCATGCGCTGGTGTAGCTGTATAGCGATGAACAGAAGAGGCACGCCCGCTCGGAGTGGTCATGATGCTGGCGGCTTGGAGTCCAGCTCTTTCCGCACGATCACGCTCCTCGCGCACAGCGGCTGCCTGTTCTTCAGCGGCCTGTTCCTCTTGTTGAAGCTGGCGCAAGGCATTCTGTAGGACGACCTCAGGGTCATCATCAGCGTAGATGGGCTGATCCGGCTGTGGCGGAGGGATGGCAGGAGGGTCGTGCGTCATCATGGGAGGAGGTGGAGGCGGCGGTGGTGGTTGAGGGCCGGTCATTCTACGAACGACTTCATCGCGCACCAATGCACACATGTTGAGGTTGGGCTCGATACCAACGACGCGCAGGACCTCTTCCTTGATTGCAGCCGGGCTTGTATCAGAGGCGACATTCATGAACCGGGGGATGCAGTCGGCCAAATATCCTATATCTTCGGCAGGATTTAACCCACCCTCCCCATGGCGGCGTTGTCTTCGAATAAGAAGCCCATATCGTTTCTTGAAACGATGAATCCAGCCTGGCGAGAATTCAGGAGGGTTCTCGTCCTTATATCGCGGTAGCTGGTTGAAGATGGTCTTTGCCTTATCACCTAGCTCTTCATTTGTAGGCTGGCGACCAGATGCCTGAACCTGCTGATACCATATGAGGACGAGCTTTTCTACATCAGGCCAGTTTCCGTAGCGCAGGCGGGAACCTGACAACTGAGGGTTGTCACTATCTAGGCGTGAATACTTGGGCGACAGCGAGTGCGAAACAGTAGATTGGCTTATTTGCTGGCCGTACTGCGAGTAGAACCACTCAATGCAGGCCTTGTGCGAGGGGCGGATAGGTTGACTATTCGCCCAGCGACGCAGAGCTCGGCGCTGATCGAGGGTGAGAGAATGCCTCTCCTTTGGCGATGCGCCAACATGATCACCGACAGGATCAACAGGCGGGACGTCGTGGCCTACCTGAGCGACGGCATCAACAGGAGAGAGGTCTGGGGCGGGAGCGGCGACAAGGGCCGGGTCGGTGGTAGCAGCCGACATGCCCAGGACGGCTATCTCCTTGAGGTGTGGGTTCTCGATTTTGGGGGTATTGGAGATGGAGAGGCTATCGTTGTATCCGAAGGACGTGCGCTTGCGGGAGGTGGGATGTTTCGATTAAGGAGATAGTTGATGGCTGTTTGGCGAAAGAATGTCGATGGCGGGGGAGGAGATAGCTTGTTGGCAGTTTCACGTGATATCAACCAATGAATTAATGCAGGCAGGTGCGCCAAACGGGTGCATTAGGTAAGCCACGTCTTGTGGCAGGGCAAGACAATGAGCACGGAATACATTGAGAAAAGAGAATTAAACAAGACCGCAGTGTTAACTGCTGGCTTGTTAGTTCTTGTATCTAATGCTTTACCAAATGCACTCGTGTTCCTGCTAAGAACAGAGTATCAACAAGACCTCGATATCCTGGCCTCCTCGATAAGGTACTAGACTGAGTCGCTAGTCCTCATGTTTCGAGCAACTTTGATAGAAGCATGGATGCCCACAAGGATCACGGGCATAAGCATGCCGGGATATTGAACATGGGTATTTTCCGCCGTTCGGCTCAAGTTTCCATGTTACCTAATTGCCAAAGAAGCATTGCATAGCACGACGACGAACCCCTCGTAGCAAAACAAACCCACGCTACAAGAGTTTGCCAAGGAAACTGTTAGTTTTCATGTGTCAGTCAAAAGAAACTCACAACCAGCTACTCAAAAGTGGATGCACCAGAGTTGGGAGGACATGCTCCGGTATCGGTATCGCACTGACGTGACTTGGGGCTGTTAGATGGTAACAGGTTCAAGATGAAGACAATTCTCAAATAATTGCACCGTTCTCTAGCAATAACCCCAAACAAGCAAGTCTCGTTTAAGTTATTCCTCAGAAGATTCGTCAGATTCTAATAGAAGCAAACTAGAGATTTGATTACATGACTAGCGGCTTTTGACATGCCCGTCAACTTCCTGTTCAGGTATCCCCGGCTTTAGCTTGAACCACGTCGCCACTTAGCAAAGTTCTCGAACATGTGTGAGTAGGGATGTACTAGTTCGTTCTGCATGGCGATCTGCCGATAGACTAACATGTACTGACTGACTGGACTGACTACCTATGTACAGTAAGTATTTCTGCTCCTTTACAACTGTTGACAGTATTTTCACTCTTCGACATGCGAGACCTTGAATGAGACAGCGACTTGTATGCAGTCGTGAACACGCCTTTGTTGCTACCCACTACTACGTATACCTATTCTACATCATAACCCTTGTCCTTGCCGCCGACTCGTCCTAGACACTCAGAACAACCAGCCCGACATGACCAGCGCTATGGGGAACAACGACGGGTCTGTACCGCATTATAGAATACCGGGAACTGCTAGATCCTCAACAGCAGCTTCAACAACCTCCAGTTCTACCAGAATCGCCCTCTTCAACTCCCTCACGCCATCCAGTACAGCCCTGGTTAGCGAATGTGTGGACACGCCGTACCGTCCACTACCACGTCTCTTGAAGATATCATGGCAATGGAACAAACTGCGAACCTTCTTTCTCGGCAATGAAACCAGCTCCAAGATGTTTGCTGTATCAGAACACTCTGGACTTTTCGATCGCGGGTCAAGCTCGCCCTGCTTGCTCCTACACAACGGACCCTCCGGAAAGGATGAGATATTAGCAGCAGCTGGCGAAACGTTGCGAGATGGCTTGTCTGACCCAGGTGTTGTAGAGAGTATTGTCAACGTATCTGCGGCACCTGGGTCGGATATCGACATTAGAGTCGCCACGGAAATAGTGCAGGCAGTGTACGAGGAAACGGAACAGTCTATTATATTCCGATGGGCAATAGAGACAAAACGGGATGAGACAATTCAGGAATGTGGTTTTGTGCGGGAGGAATTTGAGTGGTGTATGACTCCAGTACAAGCGGCAACAGATCCCAAGTACTGCCACGAGTTCAAGCTTTATCGAGTCGGAGATATAAGGGCGCCGCTGGAGTATCTCGCAATGGCCTCGTGGAAAGAGGCAGCATGGAAGACTTGCAAGATCGAGTTCTCAGATAAGGGGATCCAGCAGAACCTCGGGCATCGGTGGTCTCTCATGGTTGTTATGTCTGCATTGAGGATGTGGCAGCTAGGTCGAACAGGACAAGCCTCATTGGAGTATGTATCCAGATGATGCTGCTCAAATTTTTACCGTGTAAGATGGATGCGCTTGTGTATATAGAATAGAAATCACACGCGACTGTGTAATAGAGTTAATGGATGATCAGATGCAGAGTTCAGCCCCAGAGTATTACCGCTGATAGTAGAGAACCTCTAGCATAGAAAAGGGAGTGCAATCCTCATATTCTCATGGAGTACTCAGGTATCTGACTGAAGAACAAGTTCCTTAGTTTCGGTGTGGACGTCAATGCACCTGGGTCGAAGTTTACACATCTATCAATGGGAATGAATGCAACTCTATTCACTTAGCACTTAAAAGCGCAACGAGTAGGAGCATCGCATTCACTATTGTCAAATCAGGCATGGATTCATCAATGTTCATGAGCCTATGCTAACTTGACTTAGCTCAAAATGTCCGACTGGCACCAGATTTGACTCTTGGTCTGATATAACGCAATAGGGAAAATGACGAAGGGGCCCGAAGTTAAAAACACGTAGTCATAAACATAGGCTGAACAACAGTGAGAGCTGAATGCACCTCGACCATTTATGATCAAGCTTTTCGACTTGAGTTGAATATCAAAATGAATGATACCGATATATGCATTGATTTGTCAAACTTAGAGGCGCTGGCATTGCGCAGGTTCTTGAGGTCAATGAGAAGTCAGCAGTCCCATCGCGACATCATATCGCGACATCACCAAATTAGAGCTCCAGACAGCATTGACAACATAGCGGCATGGAAAGTAGGTACGTAGATGTACACAGTTCGACATCCGGGTCTTGAGGATTTCGTGTCGATGATGTCAGTGTCGATTTTGTAACAGCTCATATTCAAATGCTTCACAACGGGAGACATCGGTCCTTCAATGTCTTTTATACCGCGATCGGCGAAACCTGCTTTTGTTGGTATCTGAACTCGGCTGTCCGGCTCGGTGGACAGCTCATGTCTCCATGACTTATAAACGTACACCGCACCCAAATAACCACACGACCGTCGTCCTCGATTCAACCGTCTAGTTCTTCTTGTCCTGCTCATCAAGGAAGTTCCTAATACCCGGTTAGTTCATAACAAGCCAGCACCACTGGTTGAATTCGCGCACTTGATGAAGTCGGCCTCGTCGGAGCTGGAGGCGTTGATGGGAGGGGTAGCGGTAGCGGTGGGCTTAGCAGAGCTGCCAGAGGTAGCATACTTGACACCGGCGTAGAGGGAGGCCAACCAGGCCATGGCCAGCTGTTGTTCAGGTCAGTTTCAAAGCAGGTCCAAGGGCTGCGGTGAATGCAATTGCGGGAGAACGAACGTAGTGGCCGCCGACCTGCTTGCCGGCAATGGTGTAGTAAGCGATGCCAGCCATTGTGAAGTATAAGACGAAACCGGGGTGGACGAATTGGGTGATGGACAGAGGGCTATGGGTGGATGTTCAAAGTGTCGCGGTTGAGATGCTTTGCCGAGCTGCTTCTCTCAAAATCAACCGGAGCTTATGCCTGGAATTACAGGCCCAAAGGAGACTCTGCAGGAGTTGGCGGTTATTCCCCGGGATATCTCCATGATCGGGATCAATCGGATCTGCGGAGAGCAACGTCACTAATCCAGGGTCATCGAACTTGCCTGCGGCTTCTGCAGTGGGCGGCAAGGCAAAAGCCAAAGCAAAGTAAAGTAGGTTAGCGGCGGGCCGTCAAAATGGAAGCGTCTTCCGCCCTGGAAGTTCGCCGTCGACTTTCCCCAATACAACTTCGTTGATCTCTCGTCTGAATTTTTCTGTTAGTATTCGAAATGCCTTGGTGGGGAAATTCAAAAGATCCCAAGTCGGAGGGGAAGAATGAGACAGCTCAGATCAAAGACACTATCGCTGAAAAGCTTCCTGCAACAGAGCAGCTCCCCAACAGCACACAGCAAGTTGCCAACCAGACCGGCAAGAATGGAAATGTCTTCAACGACATAACAGAGGGCTAGTACGTATTCATGTCTGCGAACCTATCAACGCCAGCTAAATGAGCGCAGCGGCCCCGATTCAACGGATACCAATATTCGATATGCAGCCTATGCCACGCGAGTCCGGACGATTCTTCTCTCGGCACATCGATATGTCGCTTATACGAGTGACATAGGCGAATCGTTCAGGCCGATAGCTCATCCAAACCTCGTTCGCAGTGCATACGCTGTATCTTGGCTATATCTCATTGGCGACGTCTCGTACGAAGGTTACAAGTCATACTGGCACAATCAGCGTGTGTTGAATCCGAAGGTGCAGCTCACTCCTCGACAAGAAAAGGTCACTGGATTGCCAGCCACTGAGACACGCGCGATTGAACCAGGGACGGTGTCCCCGCTCGAAGACTACCGCACCGTCATAGTCCAGCGCGCTATTTTTCAAAGTCTCGCAAGTATGGGACTGCCTGCTTTTACAATCCACAGTGTTGTGAGGTACTCCGGCCGAGCCATGAAGGACCTGAAGAACAAAACTATCCGAACATGGGGCCCCATCGGTTTGGGTCTTGCTGTGGTTCCCTTCCTCCCATCAATGTTTGACGAGCCAGTTGAGAATGCAGTTGAATGGGCTTTCCACAAGGGGTTCGAGACATTTGGAGGCAAGGCCGCTGTAGGCAATGCGCCTACGACGGGTCGCGAAGACTTGTTGGCGAAGAGGCCAGCCAAGGAGAAGGAACTGTAATACCATAATTTTCCACAAAACAAGCCTGGCGTTCGGAGAAGATAGAAGGCGCTCAACTCATGTTTCTATTTAACCAGCATAACTATACATGTTGTAAACGATGTACGCTGATAACAGATCAAACATTATCTGACTTATAAAATGCCCCTAGCTGCGGGGAGAAGACCCCGCGATTCACTCTTGAGGTGGCTGTGCCTCAATACGAGTATTAAACAAACCTTCGATTCTATCTTGCAAACTTGCCAGCACTTTACAAGGTTACACTAGCTCTCACCTAAACCATAACTTTAGTAACGGTTTGTGTTTACTCTCTTTCGCTTTGAACGTGTCAAAGCTTGTGGCGCGACTCGCTCGTTGTCTGCCAAGCTTGGTCATACACGGACCCTTCCAGACGTTTCCTCGCCGCCGCCTTTTGTATCTGTCATCTGCCTACGAACACTTGCGACAACACCTCTGCCTACGAATCGCGCAATCTTTTTGACACTTTTAAACACGTCAAATCCTCACCATGGCGTCATCTAGAACACCAGAAGCTCAAGACACCAGCTACGTCGAGATGGACGACAAAAACGAGGCCACACTGATCGGCAAACACTGCGAATACGATTACTGCAATCAACTCGATTTTCTCCCCTTCTTCTGCCAATCCTGTCGAAAGACTTTTTGTCTCGATCACCGAACCGAACGAGCACACGAGTGCACAAACCCTGGTGCTTGGGCGGAGCGAAAGCGGCTCAGAGAACTCTCCCAGCCGTCCATCGGACAAGGAAAGGTTCTACGGGACAAGGTGTCCCAAAAGCCTTGCGCATCACCTGAATGCAAAACCACGATCGGCACATCTTTAACACCTGGCGTCCATTGTCAGACATGCAACCGAGATTACTGTCTGAAGCACCGTCTAAAAGAAGACCACAACTGCAGCAACCTAGTGCCTATCGGAGCCCGCCCATCGCAGTTCGATGTTGGCCAAAAGACCAAATCAGCTCTTGACAAGTTGCGCGCATGGGGTACAGCAAAGAGAGAGCAAGCAGGCCGGGCACTTCCTAAACCAAAGCCCAGCTCTGCATCGGCGCGTCTTGTTGCTGTGAACAGCCTCAAGAAGACGGCCAAGGGCGACGACAAGACACCTGTTGAAAAGAGAGTGTATGTGTATGTAGAGGCCGAGGCTGAGACGGCAAAAGCCAAGTTTCCCAAAGGAGAGTTCTTCTACAACAAGGACTGGGTCATAGGCCGAGTTTTAGATGCTGCGGCTAGGAGTTTGCAGGTGCAAAACATCAACAATCAAAGTTCGGATGAGAAAGACAAGCTACGTGTGTTCCATGTAGAAGGCGGTAGGATTCTGGAGTACAACGAGAAGGTCGGTACTGCATTGCAGAGTGGAAACACGGTGGTTCTGTTGCGAGGTGTTGGGCCAGCTACCCCAGACCTGATCGAAGCATGAGCAATGAGTTTTCTGCAGTAGCGATAGAGGTGCATAGCCTGGCGTTGGGCAATATTTGATGCCATGACGGATGATATCAATTGTCTTTTGGTTGGTTAGATATAGTAATTCCACAATATGTCTTTCTTTAGTTCTTGCGCTTAACTTTGTTCGTTTTCTGAAAGATACATCTCTACTATGATAAACTGGTGGGCTTACTATGCTTGCTATCACGAGGAAAGCTAAGTGTGATGCTATGTGTAGTACCAAAACGTAAAAATAAGATAATTTTTTCAGATGTAAAAAATGCTCCCCTAGCCTGAAATGATTCTGCCTTGCAACAAATCATACCACACCATGGCTTTTCTGCTTTTCAATGCTTTGCTCTATTCATCATGCCGTCCAGGTTATTTAAATCACGTGAACACGCGTATCTGTGTTCTTAGTTTCTATGACGAAGTACCCACAACTATCCTGCCATCACTCACCCAGCTTCGCATAATGCGACAATCTTATTTACGACATTAGGATGCCTCCTCTTGTACCACGCAAACGTTTGCGTGAGTCGCCGCCACCTGGAGAAGGGAGAGCGTCAAAGGCAGCCAAACAGAAGTCTGAAGCATCACGGCGCAAAACCACACTGTACGACGACCTGGATGCATCTGCTACACCTAACTCAAATTCAGTCCTCCATGGGTTTGACAACGACGACAACGATGAAAGCTCCCTGACATCTTTGTCTGATAAGGAATTTGAAGATGTTGTGCCACCGCAGAAATCAGAAGGGAAAGATGAGGATTCGGGGGACGATGAAGATATCGAGTTTGAAGATGTTGAAGCACCAACTGTGCCTTTACCGGATGCCCCGGTCACGTCTGGAGACCTGGAATTGACACTCACCAGAGATACCCGAATCTCACTTACAAACGCCTTTGATAGGAAAGGACCTTCAAAACGTGAAAGAAAGGTTCGACACGCTACGCACTGTGTTCACGTCATGTTGCTCCTTTGGCATAACGCTACTCGGAATTCGTGGCTTTGTGACCCTGAAGTGCAGGCAACCATGATTTCTCACCTTCCCCCAAGACTTTGGGATGAGGTGGATCGATGGAGACGCAACAGCGGCTTAGAGAAGAAGCCGACCCCTAAAAAACCGACAAAGGACAGCACAAAGTCAAAAGGTAAAGGCAAAAAAGTTCCGGCTAGACGATCTCGTGACTGGGGTACGGAGGCCGAGAGGTTAGAGGAAGGCGTTGTCGACATGAGCCATGGGGACCCCTTATTCCGACTCATGCAGACATTATCAGCTTGGTGGAAGCAAAGATTCCGTATCACGGCGCCAGGACTAAGGAAGTGGGGGTATATGTCTCTGGAGCGGCTAGACCGACTGACAAAAGCGCAAAAGGCAGAGCCTCACGATCCAGAGCTATTTGGGGAGAAGATCGCAGGTCTAGAGGATTTCAGGCATCGCGCCCGAATTTGTGAGGGGAGCCGAGATGTTGGCGCCCAACTGTTCACTGCTCTGCTTCGCGGACTGGGATTAGAGGCACGAATGGTCGCGAACCTACCTTGTCTAGGTTTTGGATGGAATAAACTTGAAGATGCCCAACCTGAAAAGACTGACAGCACAACTCAGACGATGGCATCATCAGACAAGAAAACGAAAATGGCTACGAAGAGCGCAACTACGGCGAGGAAGCAACCCATCAAAAAGTCGAAGGAGACCGCCAAGAACCCAACGCGAAAAGCAAGACCGAAAGCCGAGATTATAAGCGATTCTGATGACTTGGAGCTTGAGTACATGGATACGGACGATGAATCTGTCGTCGAGATGGAAGTCACATCAAAAAAGGTATCGACCAAGAAGTATGACGCCGACATGGAATTTCCTCACTACTGGACGGAGGTTCTGTCACCAGTCACCAATAAGTACCTACCTGTTGATGCAATTGTCAAGAACGTGGTTGGGACGAATAGAGAACTCATCGAGTCTTTAGAACCTCGTGGAGCAAAAGCCGAAAAAGCACGCCAAACCATGGCATACATCGTCGGATACTCACAAGACGGTACTGCCAAGGACGTTACAATCAGATATTTGAAGCGAAATATGCTTCCCGGTCGCACCAAGGGAGTGCGATTGATGCCAGAGAAAGTTCCGGTCTACAATCGTCATGGGAAGGTGAAGCGATACGACCAATTTGACTGGTTCAAAACCGCAATATCCGGATACCGACGAGGCAGCAAGAAGAATCCCATAACAGAGGTTGATGAGACGGAAGAAGCCACAGATCTGAAGCCCGCGAAACCGGAAAAGAAGGAAGTCAAAGAAGGGCAGGAGACATTACAACACTACAAACAGTCTAAGGAGTTTATTCTCGAACGCCACCTTAAGCGTGAGGAGGCACTCAAACCTGAGGCGAAGCCTGCAAAGGTCTTTAAAAACAAGGGCAAAGGCGGCAAAGTGGAAGAGGAGGACGTGTTCCTACGCAGCGACGTCCTGAACGTCAAGAGTGCTGAGACCTGGCATAAGCAGGGACGGGCGCCCATCGCCGGGGAACAACCTCTGAAGAGGGTCCCCTACCGCGCAGCTACATTGAACCGTCGTCGAGAAATAATGGAAGCAGAAGCTGCCACAGGAGAAAAGGTCCTACAGGGACTCTACAGCTGGGAGCAAACAGACTGGATCATTCCGCCCCCGATCAAGGATGGAATCATCCCTAAAAATGAATACGGGTATGGAACCACCTCTGAATTTAGCCTTGCACCTACTAATTGCGTCCCAGGAACATTGACTTGTTTGCTGAACATATGTGTCCTCGGGGCGCAGTTCACGTACCCTTCCGCGGAGCCATGCGCGTTTGCAAAAAGCTTCAGATTGATTACGCAGAAGCTGTCGTAGATTTTGAATTTGGTCATCGCATGGCGGTACCTGTGATCCAAGGTGTAGTAATTGCCCAGGAGAACCATGACATGCTTATGCAAGAGCTCGAAAAGGACGAAGCCGAGCGTGCGCGAAAGGAAGACGAAAAACGACGAAAGAAGGCACTGGCTCAATGGCGCCGCTTCCTCATGGGCATGCGCATTGCAGATCGCATTCGACAGGAATACGGAGAAATAACCGACCAGGTTTCGGTATTCGGGCATGCTAGAGACTCAGTACAGGCCAAAAAGCAACCGCAGGTTCAGGATGAAGATATGGCTGGTGGATTCCTTCCAGATGGCTACGAGGAAGAGGAAGAGGAAGCCGTAGCGCCGGTTCATCATACTTCAAGCTTCTTCCCTGCGGTAGATGAGGACGATGATGATAATGATGGATTGGTGATGGAGCATGACGGAGCAGGTCAGCACAAACGATTCGATGTGATGGAAGTCGATGGCGAGCCAGAACCGGTCCCGAAATCGCAGGCCGAAGCAGGACCAGATTCTGAACCGGAGCAAGGATCAGAGTCGGAGGCAGATGCCGATGCAAAGGCAGAGCAAGAAGAGAAATCAGAGGCGCAATCTGAAGCAGAATCCGAACCACCGCAAACAAGTTCAAGGTCAAGGCGACGAGCTCCAGCAAAACAGACCGAGAAGGAAAAGCTTTCATCTGGACATGCAACTCGTCGACGGTCAACGCGAAGTGGACGGAAAGTAGTCTCATATGATGAGAACGTGGTGGTTGATGACGATGAGATTGGAGACTCTTGTGCCGAGTCTGAAGACGACGAGTAGGGCCGGCTCCCGGAGACATGGGCTCACTCACTTGCTTTATGACATTAATGTGATAGGAGGAATAATGATAATACCTGTCAGTTGTTGGTTTGCAAACAACGGGAACTATTCCGTGTACAGGGCTAAATAGCATAGCCTATTTAGCGTATGCCGGTTGGTTGGCAAGTTGAAAGCGAGTGGACGTGTTAATACGCCGCTTGTCCGGAATGTTGATGTAAACGCTCGCCCCGTGTTCCCATAACGTTAAAACTTTTGTTTACCGGAAGTTGCCGTATCGATAATGTGCTTTGAGTTGCAGCCAAGCACAGTTGGTGCAAGCTTGGTTGTTGGTTCTGTCTCATCTCACTCCATTCTCATCAGTTTGTTGACTGGCTCTGCTCGTATCCAGCAGATCGGATGAATGCCCAACCCCTCACCTTGCATCCATCTCATTGAATGAATGCCATCCATGGCAAGATAGGTAAGCCACCTAGGCCACAAACGCCTGTTGTAGCCCGCGCCGGTCCCCCTCGAAATTGGATATCGCATCGCATCATTTGAGTGCCGACAGAAACCCAAAAGCCCATCATAGATAGGGACCCAAGGTTTCTTCCGAGAAGACAATCTTGATTTATCATCCTTACTACGCAGGGATAATAATAAGATCCGTATACATACCAGAGGTTCCATCCTTAGACCTCAGCCCTAAATAGGTACCTTAGGTAGGTATGTATTATATGTATCAGAGGACTGGAAAACGTATTAGAAAAGGATAATGCTTGGGTTTTCTTAACCCAACTTCCTACTCGGATTTTTTTTATACCTAGATTCTCATTCATCTTCTAATATTCTCTCCATCTACAGCCCGTCTGGTACGGTACTCAAGTCTGGATGGGCGAAAAAACTCTATCGGCCTTTGACCTATCGTCCGTCGGTTCCCCATCCCGTCCCGTCCGTCTCCGCATCTCGTGAGCTGATCTGGGCTTCTGGACAATCTATCTGCGTCCGCTTCGACGAGGCTATTCTGACATTCTATCAGACTCAGGCTGGCGACATAACTTTCGTGATACTGTTCTGTTGCTTCTACCACCAGTCCTGCTTCTTCGTCTCTGCATTCGTGCTTGATATTGTCAAGATATCCTACCTCGCTCACCTTCCGCTACGAGCGACGCTCAGAAGCGAACCTTTATTCATCTCATTGAAGCGGGGGTTTGAAACAAGGCAGCGTCGACCTGGGATAGTGCCGTGAATTCATTAACCACTCACCTCCATTTCATCCGATCGATATCCGATGAAGTTTTGAACAAGGCAGAGATGGGATAGAAGGAACCGGCCATCCTTTCTCCTACCTTTTAAACTACAAGCGAGCAACCAATGTCATTTCATTCCTTTTCTTTCTGCTACATAACATAAACCAATCTCGAGCCGACTTCAACATCACCACCTGACCAGCGCTTCCTACAAACTCGAGCTGCTTCTGCTTTTATCGTCCCACGTCGTACAGCGAACTTAAAGCCAATACTGCATATAGTAGTGTTTGCGTCCGTTATTGAACTGAGAAAGCTGGCATTTAACCGCAGCAGGTAAGAGACACAAGGTTTTCTTTGTTCGCCATGTCTTTTTAGACACATATTCCATCCATACAAGGACCGGCAAACAAGCGTTTTTCATCTGTATCGAGAAATCAAGGATTAATTCCTCGTCGAGTCACGATGAAGCTTTTCATGGCAGCCCGCCCAGTCCATGGATGAGTTCAGAGTTCACCATTGCTTTGTGTTTAGCCATGTCGTCATCATCACCATGACTACCCTTCACATCATTAAACCCCTCCTCATGATATGATGAAGCTTGTCTTTTGCTCGGTTTCCCCCGCCAATGCTGTATCCAAGGCGACTCAGTAGACAAGAGTCTACCTCTTATACAGAGGAGTTGGTGCGGGTTGTCAATACCTACGTGACAGCTGCTTTCAAGTGACCGTTCGCTGTCACGATCCCTTGCCCATCTGCCTCTATCTGCCTTTGCACTGTTGAAATTTTGATATATAACTTTACTGCACTGCTGCGTGGCTCCTGTTGCGGTGATAGCGTTCCCTCTCCTGCAGTGCCTACTTAAGCATCATTCACAGGCTAGCACGATGAAGACGATGCAAATATATTCCCAACCGTGCCTTCGCGCACCACCTTTACCCTTCTCCCTTCCTTCTAACAATCACCAAACCCCGGCCTCAACTATTAATAACGAACAAAAAGCCCAAAACCTAGACAGCAAATCAGCTGCCAAACATCGTCCTCCAAATTCTGGCCTCGGTTGTATTCAGCAGCTCGCTCATAGGTTGAGTAGGTGCTTGCTGATTACGAGTATGGGGGATCACGAAAAGGACGCCGAAGAAACATCTCAGCCCCTCCAAGACACTTGCATCCGGGACGTCACCACTTTGTTTCCCGACATTTGCCTCGGCTTCCTCAAAGAGATCGCTGGACCACTGGGATTTGTCTCTCAAGATGTTATCAACCATATCTTAGACCTCCAGGGGTCAGGAAAACCTTATACAAAGCGACCGAAGCAGTCCATCGGCAAGAGGAAGCGCGGAGCCGACGAACAAGATGACGACCTTGAAGATGAGGTGTCGCAGGCGAAGAGCAAGTATAACAACCCTAATCGGCCAGTTCTGCCCACGAAGAGCCCGCAAGTGGCCATCATGTGAGTAAAGTTTCATTATTGAAGAAAAACATGTATGAATCGAGGTATCCGGCGCATACGAATTCGGGCGTACACGACTATAGGCTTAGCCAAGATTTAGTTTGGAGAGAATTTCTCAAAGTTAACTTTAACACAGTAAACAAATGATTGCAGGAGATTTTCCGCTGGTGCCCATTAAAGCCATTCAACAACTACTTTCGGAACATGACAACCATCTTCTCCCGACATTCCTTGCGATAGAAAACATCATCAACCAAGCAGAAGACCACGATAACTCACTACCGTGGAAATACAAAAAGACGCCTTCCAATCAACCGCTACGATACGCAAAAGAGACTATCGATATGTCAATCCGAGATTGCCAAAACGATTCGGAGAAAGAACTAATGGAGGAGCTCCGGGCTGCTAGAATGATCCAGTATGACACGGCCGAGAAGAACCGGATTAAACTCTCTGTCAAGGATGCCGAGCTACGCAATTTCGAGGCGGCCAAAGCAAGGGGCGAACTTGCTGAGTGTGGATGCTGCTTTGTTGACACTCCTTTGAACAGACTCGTTTATTGCGACGGCCACGATGTTCATGTAAGTATGTTGCCAGTATTTCTTGTAACACTCCAAGCTAACAAACATGCTCAGTCTTTCTGTGTTGACTGCGCTCGTCAAAATGCTGAGACTCAAGTCGGACTCTCCAGATACGAATTGCAGTGCATGTCCATGGATGGGTGTACGGCCAGCTTCTCCCACAGCGAGCGACAGAAGTTCTTGGATGAGAAACTGGCTACTGCGATCGACCGGAATCAACAGGAGGCGGAGCTTCGCATGGCTGAACTACCCGGCCTGGCCAGATGCCCCTTCTGTGACTACGCAGAAGAGTACCCACCAGTTGAAGTCAACAGAGAGTTTCGGTGCCGAAAGGTCCATTGTCAGATCACGAGTTGCCGCTTGTGCAACTTAGAAACTCACATCCCCAAGACTTGTGCAGAAGCAACCCTCGAAAGGGGCGTCGACATGAGACGGGAGGTGGAGGAGGCCATGTCGAAAGCGCTCATCCGCAACTGCAACAAGTGCAAGTTATCATACTACCAGGCTACATCTAATACGTATTGCTGACTTTTTTTGTAGGTGGTACTCCTTTCATCAAGGAAGCTGGCTGTAACAAGATGACTTGCACCCGCCAAGGCTGCAGGAACGTGCAATGCTACGTATGCTCCAAGTCTTGCGACTACAAGCACTTCAACGACGTGGCCCGAGGCGGCAAAGTAGGCAACTGTCCCTTGTTCGAAAGCGCTGAAGATCGCCATGAAAGTGAGATCAAGGAGGCCGAAAAGGCTGCTAAGAAGAAGGTGTTGGAGGAGCACCCAGATCTTGCACCAGATCTTCTGGACATCCACGTCTCTGATAAGGTCAAGGAGGATGATCTTCGTCGAAAGAGGAGAAGTGCAAGAAACCACGGGCGACAATGGGCTTTTGATGCTGGCCACGACGAGGTACTACAAGACCTCAGAGGATTCGACCTTGCAGGGGGGTTGCCTCTATTCGCATTGAGACGGCCTGGTCAACCTCGGCCACAACAAAACGGACCTGTTCAAGGCCAAGTGTTCCAAGATCTGCGACAAGGTCACCAGCGAGGAGAGCTTCACGCCCTTGATCACAGAGAGCAGCAACGAGTCCAAGAAATGGCACAGCAGCGAATACAAGCCGTGAATGCTGTCCAGGTAGACCATGACGTCGCGAGACATAACCAGAACCAGCAGCGGCCGCTTCATGGAATACGACATCGCATTAAGAATGCAGCTGCGCATTTCTACCATGGCCGAGCAGCGCAAATCCAGCTCGCGCAACAAGCAGCAGTACAACAAGTGCAACTAGCAGCGGAACAAGTGCAACTAGCAGCAGCGGAACGAGCGCACCTAGCAGCGGCGGCGGCAGCACCTGGCGGTGACCAAGTTGTGCCCGAATTTGAGTGGATATTACAGCAACAGCAGCTGTGGCCCAACAACCCCCAAGATCATAATCCCATGTTGAACGATTTCCTGGGCCACTATCAACCCTTTCCGCCATTTGAAGCCCAGCCTGACATGCAAGAATAATAACAAAGGAAGTTGAACGCAGGGCGTGGAAAATACACTCTGATCCAGGATGCTGCCCCAAACAATCGTGGCCAAACGAATTAAAGTAATTGGCACCGAGTTTCTTGATTGATGGTGCCGACGAGACGTCTTGACTGTGTGCGGGGGAAAATCTGAAGAGGGTGTCTTTGGGATTTTAGACGGCGTTTATTCCCATTAATGAGAGACTGCGTACTATGACGGACGCATGGGAATAGATTTAAGAGCCTTTTGATTTCATTCCGTTTTGCTGGTTGATGTTTACTTTCCCCTTTGATGGGAATAGATACAGTTTTCCCTCAATATTCAGCGCCATCCCTGTCCTGGGAC
>JABCKB010000262.1:0-16369 GCA_013184455.1 Fusarium continuum
GTATCACCAATTCCAGCCTCAGCTCTTCCAACTTGACCATCATCTAGCCCACGATAACCACACCAACACGTCTCGAGATACCTCTACAACACCCTCACAATACTCTTTAAGTACCGCAACGACATAAAAAACTGCCAAAATGTCTACAGCAACAGACCCAAACCCCTCCGATGCCCGCCCGGCTTTCATCCCCCTCGAGGCCAACCCCCAGCTCATGACGACGCTCATCCACAAGCTCGGCGTCTCTGAGGCTCTCGAGATGCACGACGTCTACTCCCTGACCGACCCGGATCTTCTCGCATTCATCCCCCGCCCCGCGCTCGCCCTGCTCCTCGTATTCCCCGTTAGCGCCGTCTACGAAAGTCAACGCATGGCAGAGGATAGCTTGGCAGACGAGTACAAAGGCAAGGGAGATACAGAGCCTGTGCTATGGTGGCCTCAGACAATTCGAAATTCTTGTGGTCTTATGGGCTTGTTGCACGCCGTCACCAACGGAAACGCGCGAGGCTTTATCGGTAAGTCACTGTGTTTGAGCACGAGGATGGTAGCTGACACTGGGCAGAGGAGGACTCTACCCTCGATGTTATTGTAAAGAAGAGTATCCCTCTCGATCCTCACGGCCGCGCAAAGGTTCTCGAAACGACTCCTGATCTCGCGACCGCTCATAAAGAGGCTGCTACCCAAGGCGACACGCCCGCGCCGGCTGCCGAGGACGACGTCGAGCTGCACTATGTCTGCTTCGCCAAGGGAACGGATGGTGGGCTGTGGGAGCTTGATGGACGAAGAAAGGGTCCTATTCGACGGGGAGATCTGGAGGAGAATGAAGATGTGTTGAGCTCCAAGGGATTGCATCTGGGTGCGCTCAAGTTTTTGGAGCGCGAGGGTGCGGACTTGAGGTTTAGTGCTGTTGCGCTGGCTGGGTCTGTTGATTAGATGATGGAATTAGATACCCAAAATGAATTGTACGTGGACGTATTCTTGATGACCTCTTTTGTGCGTTTGCGCTATGATTGCAAGCCATAGACTATTCACGGTGTTAGGCATAGTTCACGAACAAAACAGCTTTAACAAATTATGCACAAGTGTCCTCAGCCAAGGCTGCAACAAAATCGTCGCCTCAAGTGTCTAGGAGATCAAGCTAGAATCTGAGGGGCTGGCATGGTTCAATTAGCGCTCGTCTGTTTCGAGAAGCTGAAGAGAGGACAAGGCAGATTCTTGAAGCCACGTCTAACTTCAGCTCCCCACTTCGAAGGCAGCGACTTGTTATATATCTACCTAGTATCGACTATGTAAACATTCTGAATTCAATCACTTCATTATTTCAACCATGCGTACGTCTTGACAATGTACTGAATCGACCAGTGCTGACAATCCTAGGGATCGCTCGTTGGCTTTTGGGAGGCACTGAACATGTTGGCATTGTGCTTGGAAACGATGCGTGCGGCAAAACAACATTTCTCTACAAATTGAAGTTGGGAGATGTTGTCACAACTATCCCGACTATTGGTTTCAATGTTGAGACGCTTGAATATCCCGATGGTGGCAAAGTCACTCTATGGGATGTCGGAGGTGAGGTCATATTAATAGTGTGAGGTCTCTGCTGACAATACCCTGGATAGGATGTGACAAGATTAGGCCTCTCGTTCGACACTACATGGCCAAAGACCGTTTCATCATATTCATCCAGAGTTGTGAGGATCTAGATCCCGAAAGAATTAACTTCTCCCTTGAGTATCTCCGGATGGGCGCAGAGATGCTGCTCGAACATGGCGCCAAGCACATGTTTATCTTGTTCAACAAACAGGATCTCCTCACACCTGACGAGCGGGGCGAAGTCATTGAAGATCTGAAAGACAGGTTCGAACTCGAGATCAAACCGTATGCTGAGAAGCTTGATATCAGAATCTTGGGCTATCCTGGCTTGAGTGCGACGTCTGGCGAACAGCTCCATCCTGCTATGGATGAGATCAGACGAACTCTGCAGGCAAGGAAGTCTAAGGAGAATACCAAGTCTGAGATTGAAAAGTTGGAGAAAGGTCCAAGTGAAGAGGAACTTGTTGAACGGATTAAAAATGCAAATGTTGACGCTGTTGATGCCCAGACATTCTGGGGGTCGTTCATAGATGGAAGTCTTGCATCTTGGGATCATTACACCCATCTCAGGGCGGGCTTCTTTGTCATGCACGATTGCTTTGCTAGAGGTTTGGGTCTGCTTGAATGTGCCGATGAGTTTATGGCGCATCTTGGTCGATTGCGAGAAAAAAACCCAGAGAGATTTCGCAATACTGCACATAAGTAAGCATCCCTGAGCTCACCTGATTGTGTTCTAAGCTGACATTGTTTAGGACATTGACTATCTTCTGGCTTCATCAGATTCAGGTTGCTTCTATCGAGTACCAAGCAAGCAAGAAACTCGACAGGTTTCCTGCCCGGGATGAGTATGCAGATATTGTCCTTTCGACACCAAACCTCATGAACTCTGGGCTGTGGAGGTCATATTACTCCAAAGACTTGCTCTTCACGCCGGAAGCCCGAGAGAACTGGCATCTACCTGATTTGAAGCCTCTTCCTACGATCATTACCCAAGTCAGTTCTCTTGACCAAGATCCGCGACCACAACGCTCAGTTGGCGATGCGGATCGACTCCCCCGGTTCGCCTTTTCGGTGGTCCAGAAGACGTTGGCATCAAAACTCAGAAGAGGAGGCATCGTGAAACAAGCCCTTGAAGCATTAAAATCATCTACGATGCGTCTCCGTGCTTCTGATCCTTCGGTTCCTCCTTATTCTGAAACGCAGGCATATTTTTGGATCCAGATCATCCACGCTTATCTTCGCTCTTTAGAAGTAGAATCTTCTTCTCAGCGCCATCAATTTGATGGATCGGTCACGACTCTCACCTTTGAAGCGTTTAAGTCACTCTTTGGCGTCACGGGCGACGAATGGCGTGGGTATTACTCACAATCTACCTGGGAGAGCATCCCAGCTCGAATGAGCTTTGTAAACCCCGACAAGAAGCCCTTGCCAAACATCTTTGGCATGCCTTCGCAAGATAGAATGGAACTCGCTCGCTCGCAGATGGTCAATGCTATAAGTCATCGCTTGACAATTTCCTCGCATCTACCACCCCGTGAGGATCTAGATTTCCTAGCCGCGGTGCTCATTGATGAGGCGAAGCTCATGCCTGGATCTGAAGTCAACGTCGCCAGCCACGCCAGCCTGTTACGTTTTATCTACAAGCGAATATCAAGGCAGAGCAAGTCTGCAGCGACGAGCACAAAGAGAGGTGATGCCTCGCTTGCTTCGTCGACGGCGTTGGAGATTTCTGGACGATTGGGATTGACGCAGGGGATGTTTTGGGTGCAGCAGATTCAGATTGCGCTGGCTGGAAGGACAGACGTGAAGAATTTTGACGAGTTTGTCAAGAGGAGTTCGTATTTGGCGTATGAGGAGTTGCCGTTTGTATATTACTCGCCTCAGTTGTGGCAGAGTGTTGAGGCGAGGGAGGCGTATGTGCCGCCGGATAGACGGTCGCTTTCTAGTATTGTGCCAGGTAAACTCTAGCGATACGACTGGCAATAGTTTGGTAGATAATTTGTTAGATAGAAGAGCCCATGAAGAATGGGGTAGCCGGGTTGAGGTCATGTGGTGAGGTCATGTAGCTGTTGCGATGATTAACTGCCTGTAGGATGGTTTCTTTTGCTACTTTATTCTTCAAGATCATCTCAATACAGACAAGCACGCGGTCATTCTTTGGCTCATGCTTCGACCTTGAATTTGGCCTAAATATCGGATATCGCCCTGTGTCCATGTCGCCGGGACGGATGTCTCCACAAAACCGGCGACCGGCGACCAGCCGAACACTAGACTCCGGGCGGGATGAAGACATCTGGAAACCGGAGTCTTGGCCAACAACAATTGTATTATCAGCAAGATTCTTCATGATCAACTGTCGGTAGATGCAACCTATGACGCAAAAAATATGGGTGTTCAGTTACCATATGAACATCTCACGGGTACATCATGATGATATCATGCAGCGACCTGAGCTTTTAAGAGACCTTCTATCGCATGGTTTAGATAGAGAAGATAGAACTTGAAAGCATTCTTATAAAGCTAGGTTTTTACTGTTTAATTACTTGTCTTTGCAATAATGTCGCACTTCAGCCTGTTGAAAGCTGCCCGTCCAGCATGGCGAGCCTCAACTACAATCCCTAGAGCCGCTTCTCGGCCACTCTCAGCGACACGCCAACTTGGAGCTCCCGCTCCCATTCTTCTAGAAGACAAAGATAAGGGATTTGGGTTTATTCGCCATGATAGCCGCCCACCGAAACCTAGATCCGTTGGTGTGACTGAGATCCGAGGGCCGTATTATTCAGCGATGGGGAAGCGGTATCTGCAGGATGTGCTGGAGACGTGAGTCAATACCCATCGTTACATGAAGCCTTTCGCGACTAACAAATTCAAGAATGGGGCATCACGTAGATGGACTCAAGTTTGCTGGTGGTTCTTTTTCGTTGTTCCCAGAGGATAAACTCAAAGAGCTTATCAACCTCGCTCATGAGTATAATGTCTACGTGTCTACGGTAAGTTCCTCTAAGAGTCGGCCGAGGAGAATGATTGACCTGTGATATCAGGGCGGATGGATGGAGCACGTTCTTTTACAGTCCGATCCCGCTTGGGCCGTGGACCAATATCTGAAGAAGTGCAAGCAACTTGGCTTCGACGTGATAGAAATCTCATCTGGATTCCTCTCCATTCCTCAGGACGACTGGCTCCGAATCGTCGACAAGGTCCACGCAGAAGGTCTCATCGCCAAGCCCGAATGCGGCATTCAATTCGGCGCAGGCGGCGACACAGAGGCATCCGAGCTCTTATCTCTGGGAACATCTGATCCTTCCAAGATAATCCACATGGGAAAGAGGTTCATAGACGCTGGAGTTGAGCGCATCATGATTGAGAGCGAGGGCATCACAGAGAATGTCAAGAGCTGGAGGACAGATGTGATCCAGCAGATTCTCAGGGAGCTGCCGCAGGAGAAGGTCATGTTTGAGGCTGCGGATCCAAAGGTGTTTAATTGGTACATTCGTGAGTTTGGGACGGACGTGAATCTGTTTGTGGACCATTCGCAGATTGTGCAGCTGTCGTGTTTGAGGGAGGGTATCTGGGGGCAGTCTGATACGTTTGGATCGGTGGTGAATTACAGGCCGTGATTGCCTCGAATACCTATTGTTGATTGAAGTAAGTAGGTTTAGAGAAACATGCTTAATTAAATAAATGTCAATTGTGAATAAGCATTGGCTGGTCCTAAATCGTGATGCGATCATGATGCGCAAAGCCAACCCCGCGGCTTTGTAGGACCATCTCGATGCAGACTGACATCATCATTCACAGATATAAATACTTGAGGTGTCATGATTGTTCCTCAGAAAATAAAATAACCAGCTATTTTTCTAAACTCATCATTGTTAGGTCTATTAGTTACCGAAACTCACCAAACCCTCCCTGTCAATACCACGCACGACAACATGTCTCAAGCTGGGAAAGACGGCTCTTTCAAGCCTGTTCCCGAGGCGCAGGCACAAAACCTCCCTGGGTACATTACGCGCTCACTACTATACAAAAAAATTCATGTCTGACTTCCTACTGCAGAACTGAAAAGGCCATGAACCCGACTAGCGAGTCGACCAAGCTCGAAGGCAAGAATGAGTTCCACGAGTACCGAGCTGCTAACAAGCTCGAGGGCGCCAAAGCTTTCATCACCGGCGGAGAGTAGGTTGGATACCGTCATCAACCATCCATCTGCTAACATCGACAGCTCTGGCATTGGCCGCTCAGTCGCCGTTCTCTTTGCCCGCGAAGGCGCAGACGTGACAATCGTCTACCTCCCAGAAGAGCAAGAAGACGCCGAAGAGACCAAGAAGATGGTCGAGAAAGAAGGTCGCAGGTGTCTCCTCTATGCTGGAAACCTCATGGACAATGAGACGTGCAAAAACGCTGTGCAGAAACACGTTGATGAGTATGGCAAGATTGACGTGTTGGTCAATAATGCTGCAAAACAAATCATGTGTGAAGATTTCAAGGATATTGATCTGGAAAATGTTGAGAGTACTTTCCGAAGCAATATCCTCCAGATCTTTGCCATAACTAAATATGCGCTTCATCATATGGAGACTGGTGGCTCGTAAGTGTTAACCTCGCCGGCTGTGAACGTTGCTAACATGCTTCAGCATCATCAACTCAACCTCCACAGTCGCTTTCAGAGGCACAGCTGCGATGGTAGACTACGCGTCGACCAAGGGTGCCATCACGTCGTTCACTCAGTCGCTGTCCAAGCAGCTTGTCAAGAAGGGTATCCGGGTCAACGCCGTCGCTCCGGGACCGGTGCATACTCCTCTGCAGCCAGCGTCGCGGCCGGCGGATCAGATGGAAGGATTTGGAAAGAATTCGCAGCTGGGTCGTGTTGGACAGCCTAGCGAGATTGCGCCGAGCTATGTGTTTTTGGCTTCAAAGGATGCGTCGCTTTTCTACGGACAGGTGCTTCACCCTTACCCGCTTGGCGATTAAGTGTTGTTTTGCATGCATCGGTTATCTCAGCAAGGCCGAAATGTTTTGAAGTTAAAATAAAAGTATGCAAGAACAATCGGAACGGGGAGTAGGGTCATCGTGGTATTTGGACCGCCAAGTCTACGGTAGAAGAGAACATCTTCCCTGTACGACTGCGCTTCAACCTGCTTAAGATATCCGACCCAAGGTGTAAGAAACTTGCTGTTTTCAAGATCCAAGATGACAGATTGAAGTACGTACTGGAGATGAGATCCCCATCTGCATGAGGCTTCGTCATCGCTGACATCAAAGTGAGACTGCCCCAATAGTCCTAGAATGTGATAAGACGCCATGGCGTTTGAGATTTCTGCATGTTTCAACGAAACTAGACCATTATTCTCACGAGTTCAAGCCTAGGATTCACTCGCAGATGTTGTAGGGTCATCAGCTAGCCTCAATTTCGAGACATAATAGCTGTATTGGCCTTTAGCCGCCGATAGTCTCTGACCAGCCAGCCACGCGTGCTTACTTGATCCAATTAATGAGGCAACTTTGCACATGGATCGAGACCGTTTCGTTCGTCTTACTGCAGACTAGTGGACGGCTACGGGCCGCGAGGCGGGTCGGTACTTCGTTGAGATGTGATCGAGCTCCTGATGTGCCGATCAATAGTGGTTGATGGCTCACCAGTGAGTGGGCTTGAAGCCACTTGCGGGGAAGGTTCAGCAATGTTTCGGTATGTGATATCGAACCCCTCACTTACTGTATGGTTTGCTACAAGATGAGAACTGATATGACATTTGTATCAGCATAACCATTCCTGAGAGTTCAGCTCGCCACGTTGACCGGGAGCTGGTGTGAGAGTGTACCTACCTGGATCAGAATCCATCCGAGTACCCGGACTTTCACTGAAAGATCATTGTATAAATAATCCAAAAAGATCCCAGGAAGATAGACAGAGCCAACTCTTTCAACTCCAGCCCATTCTCTATCTTCACAGCCCAGCTTATCCTTCAACATGTCTACCACAAACGGCGTCGAAGAGCACTACTTGCAGACCAGAGCCTTCAAGCACATGTGGGCTCGCCATGTCGCGCAAAAGGCCTTTGAAGAAGACGTGCAAGCCGCTGCAAAGCGAGTAGCCCAGGCAAAGCAAGACCATCCTGATCTTCCCATCGAGGAGGTCCATAAAAATGAAGGTGTCAGTAAGATCCTTGCGAAGACACAGGACGTGACTGGTGTTGGTCTCGTCCCTAGAGAGTCTAATCATCTTGAGATCGGCATCATTGGTGCCGGTGTCGCTGGTCTCTTTACTGCCTTGCTCTTTGACTGGTTGAATGAAGAGTGCAAGGATCTTGGACTCAAAATTGACTACGATATCATGGAGGCGGCCAAGATGAATAGACTGGGTGGACGGCTCTATACCCACAGGTTCTCTTGTGAGGAGCATGACTACTACGACGTTGGTGCAATGCGATTTCCCAACAACACCATAATGAAGAGGTTAGTCTCTATTTCTCGACAGACTGCTGTTCTTGTCGGCAATTGCTCACCTCTTGTAGAACCTTCCAGCTATTCAACTACATCGGACTCAAGCCTGGAAAAGGCGGATTGATCCCATACTACCTTGATGACGACCACAATGTTTGCCCTTCATATTTCAACGACGTTGCCAGCGTTGGAAATGTCTGGACTTCCGGGGCAAATGATCCCTTTAAGATCAACAGTGGACTTCCAGAGGGAGCCAAAATCCCCGTACAGTACGTCTCCTTATTCTTTGATCGAAAAGTCTTTAACAGTTGCTAGCCTACTACAGCAAGACCCCTCAAACCTCGTCAAGAAGGCTTTGAAGGACTTCATCGATGTGGCTGAAGCTCAATTCAAAGCAGCAGTCAAGGAGAACGACGAGAATGGAGAGGAGACGACTAAGCTCTGGAAGCTTCTGATGGAGGCTGATAAGCTGAGCACCCGCCAGTTCCTTGCCTCGTGAGTTAACAATAGCGTAACACTTGAATGAATGATCCAGTTGCTAATTCTACATTAGGGGCGATGGCGAAAAAGCCAAGAAAGACGGCGTTCCCAAGGAAAAGAAGGGCCCTATTCCCGAGGGACCGGGATATAACTACAACACGATTGAGTGGCTCGAGTCGGCGACCTAGTAGGTAAATGAAAATCGCGCTTATAAACATGGCATTAACCCCCTCCAGTGGCACTGGCTGGTATGACCAGTCACTCACCGAATGCGTCCTCGAAGAGCTCGACTTCTCCACCCCTGAGCAAGATCCAAGCAAGCCCAAGGTCAACTACTGGTGGTGCATCGACGGGGGTGCCCAGACAATCGCGAGAAGAATGGCCCAAAAGATCAAGCAGCCCATTCAGTACAACAGCCAAGTCGTGGCCATCGATGCTCAGGTCTTGAAGCGTAAGGAACAGAAACCGGATGACTTTACACCCATGAAGCTTCGTGTCTCCAAGAACCAGGCGATCAAGGAGAAAGAATACTTTGCTGTGTTCAACAGCACAACTCTCGGTGCTCTCCAGCGTATGGATCTCAAGGATGCTGGTCTCCTGTGGGGTACTAAGCAGGCCATCCGCGCTCTTGGATATGGTGCCTCGTGCAAGGTGGCTATCAAGTTTGAGTCTGCTTGGTGGCAAAAGGCACCGTTTAACATCACCAAAGGTGGAATAGCACACACAGATCTTCCCCTTCGAGTTTGCGTCTACCCATCTTACAACATCAAGTCCAACGAAGGTGATCAGTGGGATCCCGACAAGCCTGCTGTTCTTTTGTGTTCATACACGTGGGGTCAAGATGCCCAGCGCATCGGATCCCTGATCTCATCGGAAACCCCCAAGAACGAAGAGCAACTTCTCTCAGTTCTTCTGCACGATCTTGCTCTTTTGCACTCAAAGGACATTGACTACCCCTACGAGAAGCTCCTCGCTCATCTCAAAGACCAGTACCAGGACCATCACGCCTATGACTGGTATAAAGATGAGAACATGTCGGGCGCTTTTGCCTACTTTGGACCAAGTCAGTTCTCCAACATGTGGCAGGAGATCATCAAGCCCAATGCGTATGGTCAGCTGTACCTCATTGGCGAAGCATCATCATCTCACCATGCATGGATTGTCGGTGCGCTGGAGAGTGTCATCCGCGCCGTGTATCTCATGTTTGAAGGTCTCCAGAAACAAGAGCCAAAGAACAAAGCCTACAAGCGAGCTGTCGAGCTCCTGAGTCAAGGATCTAATGCTCCTCATAAACCCGAGGGCGGCGATGTCTTTGGAGCACCCGGCGATAAGCTGCAACAGCCTCAGAAGCTGCCCTCTGGGCTTCCATTCCATCCGCTTCCGGAGGAGATGCCCAAGCGTCAGCTTGACGTGAGTCATGAGGCACGGCTGGTGCGAGATCCATTGGAGGATGTCAAGTTTGGGGACGAGGTTTCTCTGTTGTTCTCGAGTGCCATGATCACGCTGAGTTTGATTGAGAGTTTCTTTGAGTTGCAGGTTGACGAGGTGAAGGAAAAGCCGTAGTAGGAAATTTGTAGCTGAGTGAATTGAGATTGCTACCTTTTGTTGTATTTGCAAACATGACCAATTTCTGGATCAAGGCTGAGTCTTTTGTCATGGGCCGAGTGTATGGAACATGAGAGTGCAGTTTTATGAAGAAATCTCCCAGTCTCTTAGACCTTACTACGCAGCTGTGATGAACGAACAACGCATGTCACCTGACTACAGTCTCATGTCTGACTATATTAGATCTGATAAACTCATTATATTTCGTTAGGGCAGATCAAGGTCATTGTATAGTGTTTTAATAAGCGGACAAATACATGGTATAATTAAACCAGTTCAAAGCTAATTAGAAAAAGAATATATCAATATCTATAGGAGCTCTGCGAATAAAAGTGACCAATGTCGACTAATGAGTTGGTCTCGTGATTCTGCCATGTATGAATCTTGCATACGATAATAATGTTTCGCTTGAACTGAACCAATAACATGACTTGAAGGCTTATGAAGGTTGACCCTGTATCTATCGTCAGACTGTTCGTAGGTTGAATGAGCCCTGCTCCGCTTTATTTATATAGTTTCCGCATTATGCGTTCTCGGGTCAACGGCGATCCTGGAGAAACACCACGTAATCTCGAAGCGAGCAGCAGGACTATGCTGTGAATTACATAAGTAGTTAATGCGAGTTTTTTTTATGTAAATTTACGTGTTTTAAGTTTCTAGTACCGTACTAGAGCCGATCTTCCCAAAGTTAACCTAGTACAAACGACAAACTATAGTTTAATTCCCCTGTCTTTTTGAATATAATCCAACTTACAAGCTCACGAAGACCACATAAGAATACCACCAGGCTCTATACGAACCCCTAGTTATCAAGTTGCGGGTCCCCCTCCTTAAACAAACGGGCACGATTGTGG
This sequence comes from Fusarium continuum, assembly GCA_013184455.1. Taxonomy (NCBI): domain Eukaryota; kingdom Fungi; phylum Ascomycota; class Sordariomycetes; order Hypocreales; family Nectriaceae; genus Fusarium; species Fusarium continuum. Next base: position 10,974 of record JABCKB010000262.1, read on the forward strand.
ACCTCGGTTGGTCGGACATATCCCTCGGGTGTTTTCTCGACTAGGCTTGTCACTTCATAGCCCTTCCGTTCCTCAGCATCTATCAGTCGAATTCCCGCTAAATCCTCATTTTCCACCAGGGAAAACTTCTTTGTGGGAAATGTCGCTTCCCACTCTGCCCAGGTAACTATGCATAACTCTCTGTCCGAGACCCTAGCCGCACCACGACTCAACGGCGCTGGTAGTCTTGCGCCTGTGGTTAACGTCCTCCACGAACGCCCTCCAGCCAGATAATACAGCGAGTTACTCTCACCAGTCACGAATGACCCGTGATCCATGCGTATGTGGTGGACATGCATGGTGTACGGTTGCAGGCTGATGATAGGGAAAGCCCACGTTGTCGTTGTAGCACCGCTGTCCCCCTTTCTTATGTGACAGCGCAGCAATGTCCAGTACACGTCCTGTTCGAACTCGCCACCTCCCGAAGACGATCCCAAAACGGTTATCTCGGCTGTAGGGGTCTCGGGTAAATCTACCACGTGCTGCAAGGCCTGGATCATCGAGTGCCAAATCGGTGTAGAAGTGTGCTGATAATGCCCGTTCGGACACGGTTTTGTCTCAAAGACCCCTGCGCAGTCGATGTGAAGGCTTCGAATGTGCGGCAGACTAATGGGGCGGAAAACTTGGCCCGAGTCCCACACGCCTAGCATGGCATCACATAAAGAGCCTATGTCTACGTGAACATGGTGCATACGGGGCAGCAAACGGCGTAGGTCCTCGCACAAGTGCGTCGGGTTACTGTCGATGCCCTTGACTGTAGGCATGTCTGCGACTCCAGTAGCAAGCTCCAAGTTCGAACAGCTTTCAGGAAGTGCTTCTAGGATGGCCGAGATGGTCGACCTCACGATGGGAGAGGCGCTGCCCCGAGAATCTTTTGACAGAGAGAAGGACTCCAGTTTGGCCATTCGCGGAACGATATGTCTCGCCAATCGAAGGAGATGCGTATCAAAACGCTTGTATACGTCTAAATTACCTCGACCGACTCGATTGAGCGGGATAGTTAAGGATCGTGTGATAGAACCGACCGCCCAAAGATCATGAGATGCTATGAAGCGATCTAAGCGATCGCCACACAGCACCAGATCCCGGTAGAGTATCGAGAGGGCAACGTCTCGCCACTCTCGGTTTACGAGTAAACAGGAGGTGACAGTGGACCTCGGTTTCTTGGAACGGTCAACATCCTGGAGTATCTGCTTGAGAAGTTCAGCCGGAAGAACCTTGATCGTAGAGGCCATCTAGAGGAATCCGCTTCCGTGATGGGCAGAGATAGAGGAGGGTAAGAGCTCGGCGAGATTTAACGTAAAAGAGATAGATGAAAAGCCGGTAAAATGTGAGCTAAGTAATCTATGTTAATTGGTATGCCAGGGATGTTGATGCTGCGGGGTATTTTGTTGCGTGGTTGGGGATGCAAATCAGACCATTCACGATTCGAGTATCGACAACATATGCCAGGAAACGGGCAGTAGCTACGGGAATGCTGCCTACCTGTTAGTACCTTACCAGACTTCACAGAGCACCAGTTCAAGGTAGGTAGGTAGCACGTTAGTACCATGGCCCTTTATAACTACCTAGGCAGCACCCTACGCCTCTCTTGCATACCTCATTCAACTTACAAACTTGCAACATCTTTTGGCGTGACCACTATTTTTCAACCATTGCTCGCTACGATGCCTCTAGCCGTTCCTGACGAGGTCCTCAGCACCATCTTCAGTTTTCTCCTCTCAGAAAAACAAAAGCACCGCCTTCGTGACGACCGGATCGTGCAAATTCTGCCAGTTCGACTCGTCTGTCGCCGATGGAATGACCTCGCGAACAGTCATCTCTTCCAGACGCTGACGCTCTAGCACAGCGAAGAAGCGGCCGAGAAAGGCTTTAGATCGTGGCAGCATTTACTGGACTCCCAAATCATCAGAAATGCCGCCCGCCGCGTTGCTATCGAGACTGCTTTTCAGAAAGACTATAAATTGTACGATCTCTCGGTGTGGTCCGAATTCTGGGCCAACGAGGGCGAGCGGCCTGAGTTTACCTCGGCTATCAAGCGCATTCGCGATTTACCAAATATTAGCACCCTCGAAGTGCGCTTCGGAAGTGATCACTTTGCATTTGAAGGGTACGAGGATCTACTACAACTGCCGACCGTGCAGGAGAAGACCCTTGAGATCATTTCGAAGACCATTAAGGAACGCAGTGCTCGCTCAAACAATAGCGTCATCAAAGAACTAGTTCTAGATAGCCTACAGAACAAACCGCTGCCCAAGGGTCTGGCCGAGAACCTTCTTCAACACGTCGAGCGACTGCACATTAGATTCAATTCTGAAGGGCTCTATCCAACGCCTGACAGCGAGCCCTATCTCCAGGCCATGCTATCACCCTCGGTGGCTGAACAACTTGTCGAGCTGACTCTTTCTGGTTTCTACTGGGGTGCTATTCCCGTCGAATTCAACTGCAAAGGACTGAGTTTCCCACGATTAAATACTTTAACGCTGGATTCCTATATTATTATCCGTCGAGACCAGTTTGACTGGGTGCTGCAGCAGAAGTCCCTGACTCGTCTGCATCTTCACAGATGCACTATCGGCACACATTGCCTCGTACATCAGCCTGGATTTTCACTCATGAAGGTGGACCTCAAGGGTTGGAAAAGCGTAGCCGATTTCCCCGTCAACCAAGAGATTAACGTTCCTGTGCCGAGTCCAAGCCCCGGACAGCTCATTCGCGGTTGGTATGTCAATGATCTACGATGGGATAGCCTTTTTGATGATGTCCGCGAACGCCTCCCTCAACTACGAGATTTCAGCTACGACAACTTGCATTGGATGGACTTCTTTCGGCATGCTGGAGGTGGTCCAAACGCCGAGGCGCTGGTTAATCGGTATGTCTTATTTAACGAATCCTGGCGTGAGCTAGCGAGAATTTCCTTGCCAGGATGTGGCTATGTGCAAGAGAATATGCCAGGGAAGCCAAGAAAGTTGCTGGCACTTACTGAGCCGACTGACCGTCAAGCATTAACGAGGTTGCTTCAAACGACGAGAGAGCGACGCGGCGAGAAAATGGCTTGAAATGCTGAAAGTCGGACCATTGCGACGAAGACCCGGCTTGATTCCTGTCTCGTGTATCCTGTCGTTTAGTTTATTAGGGCAACCGACTTGAACTGCACGTTACGCGTTACGAGACTCGATTCTGAGCTTCTGCAAATAGATATGTTAGACCACGGAAGACTGAAAGTATACTGTGATAGAAAAGCAATACGGACTAGGCTACGAGAAAAGCTTGTAAAAGGAACGTGGTAAATGAGAGCCACGTGTTATAGGCACCGCTATTGTCTAGTCTTGTCGCATCGCAGTTAAGTGATTGACAAAGTTGGCTGATTGAAACACTCGGCAACTAGCTTCAGGGACGCACATATAGATAAGCCGCGAAGCTATCACGTCGATCGATAGCTTGCATTCTCGTATGCTCACATCCGCTTAGGTATCTAACAATTTATCAACTTATTCGCAAGCCTCGCATACCCGAGGTTCGTTTACCAACACGGGTACCCGTTTGAAATTCCTGGACATGCATTACACAACAGCGCTGCTCCCCCATAACCTCTCTTCTCGCTTTCCAACAACTATGTTTCAAACCATTAGGCAAAAGCTTAGGGATGCACAAGTGAGACCAGACGCGGAAAAGCGTCCAGCCAAGGGGGCCCCAGCTCCCAGTTGTTGAGATCACATGCAATGGCCTCAAATTGAGGGCTGACGCAGACCTGGCCACCTTCGACGGTCATCAGAGGACACCCCGGCGGCCATCTTAGCTGCAAAGACTCAAGATACATCTTGACGGAGTGTCTCGACTTGATGCGTGGATTTGTGCAGAGAAAGTCGCGCAGATCGGGCCACGGGATGTAGTCGATGCTCACAGGATGCGGATAGGTATTCTGAACCTCGGTTGGGAGAAGCCACGGCGGTACATCCTTGAGTGTCATAGGGTCAGGATGTAAGCGCCACTGTAATGAAGGATTAGTATATACCTGCCCAGAAATCAAAGGGAAACGTACCCTCATAAGACGGTAGGCGAAGAAGTAGACTCCAAATAGAGTCTCCACACTAGCCATCTCAAATCCCTTGAGAAAAGATGTAAGAAAACATGTGACTGCGTTGTCCCCATATGAGTGAAGCGTCATGTTGGGTAGCATAGGATTCCTCGGCAGGGACCGCGCATGGAGGGGATCCTGGGGAAAAGCAGCATGGGTCTCGTAGAGGATAGCAAAGCTGCAGTACTCCAGACAGTTAGACTGTGAGTGATGCTGCACTCCACATCGACAATCGACATGAGGCGGCTCAGGAAATAAGCTTGACAGGGAGGCCGGTACTTCGGTAGTAGGGATCTCGTGTTCTGGACATGCCGATGATGGGGGAGGACCAGGTGCTCTGCCCGTTGCTCGCGTTGCGGGGAAGCCCGGGGTCTCAACGGTGGTATCCATCTCGTAGGCCTCACCAGGGGTTGACGATGGCCCTGCAAAGACATTAACAGCCGGTCTCTGAGACGGCCTCTGCTGCGATGCGACCAGGCCAGCTCCCAGCTGAGGCAGCGTCCGCAGCTGCGCAGAAACAGTGTCGAGATTCTTTCGAATTTGCGCAATATCAGCCTCCATTCGCTCCATCCTTAACTTGTGTTCCTGGCGGTTTTCTCTGTGCTTGACGCGGTCAGCCAGCCGCTTCTGGCTCATCTGAGCCTCTGTGCGGACCCGTCGCTTGGACGCGCCGCTGGGTGGAGACGCAGACATTTAAAGAGGGAATGAATATGACTAAGAATTGGAAGTGAAAGTCTGTTTGTTGAAGAGTCCACTGTTTTTGAGCGAGGGTTTGGGCTGTGAGCGAGCGAGTGAGCGAGTGAGTGAGTGCTCAAAACTAAGCATAAAAGGAGCTGCGTCAACGTCGACCAGTTAAATAAAAGTTAACGTTCTGGAGAGGCCAGGACCAGGTACAAGCACAAGCACAAGACATGCGTCTAGACTTGGAGGGCAAAGTATAGTAGCAGTGTCAGCGTCGGACACTAGGGAGGCACCGCTGCTGGTTGGTAGATAGGATCAGAAGGTGAAAAAAAGGCTGAGGCGTTGAATTTCTCTCGGGGTGTCTATGACGGGAGCCGAAACGCGGGGTAGAGCCGAGCTGGGCACCGCTCTATTCCTTATTAGTCCTAGCAGACACAGGATTATAGTGGACTGTTGGGGAGGATTTGTTGATTGCGGTTACATGGGTTAAGTATTTTATTGGTCAGCTTTTTTCTACTGGCTAATTAGGTAGGGACTTAATAACTCGTAGATAGTATTTAAATATAAAAGGTAAGTAGTATAATAATAAGATATAACT
>JABCKB010000263.1:0-70179 GCA_013184455.1 Fusarium continuum
ATAAAGCGCGAATTAGGTTATAATAAGTATTAAATTAGGTAATTAAAAGAGCCTTATTTTCTTTAATTAAAGGTTATAGCTTTTATGCGCCTTTATCTAATTCGAGCCCCTATTATAGGCTCAGATAAGCCAATTAAAGTGCGAGAATTCTCAACATAATCAATCTTTCAAAAAGTCTTACTACATGACGTGATCATCACAAATAGACGGCAACTCGCGCCATCGAAGCACGTATCTGCAAGACAATAGTTAAAGCGAGTAATATAGGCAGCGAAATAACTTAGGCATCTACGATTCAGTCTTCCATCATCAAGGCAACAATATTCTTGAAGTATGTATAAAAGTAAGAACCATTATAACTAGAACTGCAAGTCTTTATCGAACTTGAAGTATCTCAACAGCATCACCACCAGAATGACCATCACCGAAGTTGGCTGCATGGGCGTCAAGCCCAACACAAACGTCATGGACAACTCCACACCAGAGGGTAAAATCCTCACTGGAGCTTGGAAGACTGTCACTACCAAGCCAGGCGGTCCTCAACGAGTTTATTGGGGTTTAGAGTCAGTCGATGCGTCCAAGATATGGGCCTTTTTCGATTTTGATTCAGTCGAGCAACACCAACAATTCGCTGAAGAGTACGTTCCTCATCACCAGCACTTCTTTGGTGCAACTAATGACTCCTTTAGGTACGGCGCAGAGGCAGTCAAAGACTTTCCCAAGATTTGCACACATGGGGAGTTTACAAAGCACGTCAAGATGACCCCGTCCTCCGATGTTCTCCAGTCTCCTCTGACGGAGATTGTGCTGGCGTACTTCCCTCAAGACATCTCGCTAGAAAAACAAGAATTTCTTTCATCCCAATTCAAGGAAATCTTCTTTCAATACTTTGAGAGCAAAGAATATGTTATCAGGGTAGCTCACGGCTGGGGTGTAGAAAATGACTTTCCGGCGAGGGGTGAAGATGGACAGCCGAGAACGGTTCTCATGGGGTTAATTGGGTGGTCTTCCGCTGAGGCACAGAAAGAGTACTTCGAGAGGGATGACTACGGAGAGGCAATATCGAGAATTAAAGGGTTGGAAGGGTGCACTAGCTTCTATAGTCTTGCTGTGAGCTGTCGGCATCTGGAAAGGGCATGAGAAACAAAAAAGTCAGTACTTTTTACAACGCTGACATTAGTATTGCATTTGCTTGGACTAATCATTCCTAGTGAACTTGGTATATTCGAAGCAGTTTCATATAAGTTAGGGAGTTTGGGCGCCTGAAAATCCAAGTTGATGCGTCACTTCATTTTCACGTCAGAGGATAAAGGAGGCTCTCGTCAAATGCCAAGTCTCCCGATACGCATTTCCCTGCTGGCATCCCCCAAACTGCAGGGAAAGCGAGGCTGGAGCTATGGCCACGTCTTTAATTCGACCTGTTTGGACGAGATGGCCGCCGTCATCAACCTCACCACTGCAGTCCTTCTACTTCCCTTTGCACGACTATCTAAAATTCATGGAGGACGAATTCTTTTCCTGGGTGGCTATGTCTGACTGATTCGGCGGTTTCAGCCATGAAACCTACCATGCTTATCGCCTGTCGAGCAATGCAGGGCCTGGGACCTTGAGTGTTCCTACCTTCCAGCGTCGCTATCATGTCACGCATCTACCGGCCCGGTCCTCCAAAGAATTTGTATTTAGCATGCTTGGCGCCTTTTCCTGCATCGGCTTCTACTCTGGAATCTTCTTTGCTGCCCTGTCGGCTCAGGTGCTCGGCTACAAGTGGTACTTCTTTATTGGTTCTTTCATCTGTGTCAGTATCTTTGTTACTGGTCTTTTGACTATTCCCAAGTGCCACGGAGACCCTCTACCCGGCCTCAGGATGGATTGGTTGGATGCTGCTACTGTTGTTCCGGGTCTTGCATTGGTTGTGTTTGTCCTGACGGACGGTAGAAATGCACCTCAGGGTTGACGAACACCTTATGTCTACGCCACCTTGGTTCTTGGTATTCTTTGCCTTGGACTGTTTGTGTACATCGAGGGATGGAGGGCTAGTTAACTTCTTATGCCAGCAGAGGTCTTCAAGACAAAGTACATAAGCCGATTGGTTCTTACACTTTTCATGTCTTATGGGTCTTTCGGCCTGTTTCTCTTTTACGCCAGCTTTTAGTACGTCTCAATCCACGGTAGTTGACCAAAGACCCAGCTAACGCATTCTCTAGTGTCGAGTCTGCCTTACATATCGGACCTCTTCTGACTGCAGCCTGGTTCATTCCTCTCGCAGGTGGTGGGTTCGTATTGGTTGTTGTTGGTGGCTTTGTACTTCACATCCTCAGCAGACGACTGTTATTAATCATCACGGGTCTCGGCTTTCCTGGATCTACGATCCTGTTCGCCCTCATCCCCTTCAGTGGAAGATCGAACACGTTTCTCTACTGGGCGTTTGTGTTCCCTGCGATGGTTCTCGCCACGATAGGAGTTGACATTGCCTTCAACGTCACCAACGTCTTTATCACAACATCTCTACCCAGTCATCTCCAAGCAGTTGCGGGCGCTCTTATTACCAGCCTTCTCTATCTCGGCATGGCAATTTGACTGGGCGTTGGTGAGAGGGCGGTCTCTGTGAGGAAAGATGTCAAGAGAGCGGAGAATGCTGACACAAGGAGTCACTATCAGATTGGATTCTGGACCGGTGCCGGGGTTGCTGTTGCTTCTCTACTCATCTCGAGTCCCTTGCCTCGCCGTGTGATTATGCTTAGTTCTTCAAGTGGCACTAGGGCATGACAATAAATGAAGGGACACCTTGTCCAGGTACTAGCTGGGTAAGATTGCGCAGGTTAAATCATTCTGCCCAGGACAGCTTCTGTACAATCGAAGGCTTTATTCGAAACTATTCACTTTAATTACAACTATGAAACGGCTCAGGGTCTCGCCGCACCAGTACGTCAACAATCTGTGCGACTACCAGGATCTCCTCAGCGTCCAGACCGTCAAAGACCACAACCAAGCCAGAATCGCCAGCAATCTCATCAGCCCCGTCCTTTAATTCCATCTCTGGCGTTTCGTGAATGGTCGATCCGGCATCTTTGCGCCGAACGTCCCCTCACATCTTGGGGTTTGCGGGGGAAATAGTATATCTATGGGGGCGGGGTGATCTGCAGCTAAGGATGGGGAAATCGAGTCCCACGGGAAGCCTGAGCCGCGGATAATCTCGCGTCCACGAATAGGACCTCGTTGCGGGAACAAGCTTATACTCGATTAGCTCAAACCCGCACCACGATTGAGTTGCAAGGTGGACCTTTGTTAGCAGAGATTCAACTTCATCTGGGGTTAGTGGCCTTTAATGCAAGACGAGTGCCATTAAGAACACGGAATTGATCCGTTATGGACAAGTGCTGCTCGCAATGAGAAACTGGGGGTGGGGATCATGATGTATTGAGGTGTTGTTCCGAGATAACAGGCAAACCACTTTGTATAAAAGCTATTTCCCATCCAAAAACAGTTTCATCTTTTACTCTTCGAGCTACTCGTCTTTACTTTCCCCAGCCAAGTTTCTTCATAATGAAGATCTCCAGCTTCCTCTCCACCCTCTCCTTCTTCGCAGGCGTTCTCGCAGAGACAATCGAGCTTCCCGCCGGTGTCCCCCGAAGCGTTGAAGAGTTCCGCGCCAAGCACCCCTACGAGAACCCCGTCAAGAGAAATCACCGAAAAGTTGTTACTATCAGACATAGTAGGAACGACCGCGATGATGTCTCGTCGGAGTTTTACAAGGGTCTGAAGAAGGCCAACAAGGGTGGCACCCTTTACTTGCCCAAGGGACACACTTATGTGATTGGAAAGCCTCTCGATCTTACTTTCTTGAACGATGTTCATGTCCACCTTGATGGTGAGATTAAGTTTACCAACGATACTACGTATTGGCAGAAGAATGCCTTTACACACCCTTTCCAGGTATGTTAACATATGAATTAGTGCTGAGCACAAGCTAACGTGCTATAGAACTCCATCATGTTTTGGAAGTGGGGTGGTAAGAGCATCAAGATCTACGGAAAGGGTGTTCTGAACGGTAATGGACAGAGATGGTGGAACGGTATGACTCCCATGTCAGTTTACTCCAGATGTGTACTAATCATGTCCAGAATTCGCTGGCAAGGAGATTCTTGACAAAACAAATGCCTATCTCCGGCCTATCCTCTTCTATGCGCAGAACGCGACTGGGCTAGATATCCAGGGAATCCACTTCAAAGACTCTCCTTGCTGGACCAACTTTGTCGTCACTTGTAAGTAGCACATGTAATCTCTGACCATGACAATTAATACTGAAAATTCTCCAGCAAAGGATATCTCCTTCAAGGATGTCATCTGCACAGCTCGTTCAACCAATGCCACCGCTCTTCCTAAGAACACTGATTTTTTCGACTCCTTGAACGTTAAGCACGTCACCGTCGAGCGTACCTGGGTTGATATTGGTGACGATTGCTTTTCGCCCAAGAGCAATGCCACCGACATCCACGTCGATACCATGTACTGCAACGGTAAGTTCACTTAACCTCACTTGTATCCAAATCATACTAACGACCCCAGGCACCCACGGCCAGTCTATCGGCTCTCTCGGCCAGTACAAGGGCGAGATGTCTTTCGTCAAAGACGTCGTCATCGAGAACCTTTGGATGCTCAACGGCCAACACGCCTCCCGTCTCAAGTCATGGGCCGGCCCCGATGTTGGCTACGGCTTCATCGACAACGTGACATTCCGCAACTTCTGGGGCGGCAACAACGAATACACAGCTTTCATCGACTCATGCTACTTCAACATCAACGCCACGACTTGCGCACAATACCCCTCTAAGATGAATGTAACAAACATCCTCTTTGAAAACTTCTCCGGCTACAGCTCTGGCAAATACGGCGATGCTGTGGCGCGTCTGACGTGTTCCACCAGCAAGGATGCGGTGTGCGAGAATATCAAGTTCAAGAACTTCAACATCAAGACGCCGTGTGGTGGAAAGCCGGTGATTCTGTGTGATGGAGTCAAGGATATCGGTGTTGACTGCGTTAGTGCTACCAGCACGGAGGGTAAGGCTGCTTTGGCAAACAAGTGTACGGCTCCTCAGGCTTCTGTGAGCCCGTTTAAGGTTAGGAAGTTCAACGGGTAAACGTTGAGGATGGCTGGAGCTTAAGTAAATAGGTTTATGTAAGCTGGATGGGAGAGTTTCTTCATGTAATCTTCCAATTCATGGGAGCTACCAACAGCAGGATGTGATGACATGTCTAATATTTAAGATCTATCACTATAAGTGATTCTGTGTCTTGCAGTCTTGTAAGAACTTTTTTACTGATCAAACACACCTCCAGGAGGAGCACCAAAGGACACTAATATAATTTCATATCCGACACAGACATTTATGCTAGTCAACTTGTCAAGCGCATTGTAGATAGGCTCACATGACTGAGTGATTTATTTTACCTCTTACAATTCCTTCAGTTGCGTGTTTCGATAAGCCAGTAGCCCGTCAAGGTCTCCTAAGGGAATAATGTAGGGTAGATAGGATCTACAGCATTAGAATCACAGTGTTATCTATCTTGCCTGATAAGAACTGCCGAAAAGTGGGACTTGGGCCCCCACGTACCTGCCCAGTGCGAGAGCTGGTTGCCCTGTCACTTTCCAATTTACGCGTGAGGACGCGTGCGGCTGGACCTGACTTGGCCGCGACGCGACTGCCGAGTTAATTTGGACAACGATAATGGGCCTCTCCATCTAAAGCTCTCATCCCCCATCCTCCATCCCCATCCTCAACCTCGATATTGATTGCATCTTGACTTTCTTGTTCTCTTGTCAATTGTTCCTGATTGTTCGCCTGTATACTCGCAAGCGTCATCGAATCCTGTTTTTTGTCTCCTCCGGTGATTCACGGTGGTCGACTCGGTTGCCTCAGCGTCCAGCACTGTCAATCGAAGCATTCAGCTGAAGGGATTCACTACTGTCGAGCCCACCATGGCGAGCGAACGGAAAACTGCGGTGCGCACGCCCGCAAAAGCGACCAAACCGAGTGCAACTACTTCTTCAGCCAAACAGCGTTCAATTGTTTCCTTCTTTCAGAAAGCTGCGCCCTCCTCCCCCGCTGCCGCATCATCACCTCTATCAAAGGCCTCCCCCGCCAACAAGCAGTCATCGTGCCTCAAAGAGACTACCAAAGCCAACTCTCTCCCCAAGGTCACCCCTGTTTCTAAGCCCAAGTCGACTCCAACTGCCACCGTCAAACAAACAACTCCCGTCCCTGACAGTGACGCTATCGAGCCCCCAAGCTCTCAAGAGAATCTTGATGCGGACGTCAAGGTAAAAGCCACTTCTCCATCACCCATTGCGACAAGAGCTGAACAAATTACAAGAAGTCCGCCTCCAAAATGAACAACGACGCCCTCCCCAGCAGTCCGACTCGCAAGGTGAGATATTCACAACCTACAATCTTCTCCATGACCAGTTACTTACACCCCGAAGGTCAAAAAGGTTGTTAGTTATGCCGAATCCTCCGATGACGACGAACCTTTCCAGTTTGGCGGTGGCTCTAATTCTCGCCGTCGGGCAAGAGTTTTGCCAGTTGTCAAGGATGAGGATGACTACGAGGAAGAAGAGGAGGAGGAAGCTGCGCAAGGTGAAGATACTGGTATGTACTATATCTTGGCCCTTGGCTCCTCGTTTGCCTCTAATAGACACAGATACTATGGATGACTTTATCGCATCTGAAGACTCAGACGAAGAGACCTCCCGATCCAAGAAGCGAAAGCGACCCTCGAAACGACCTGCACCCCGAAAACGATCCAACAGATCTTCTCCAGTCCCCGCACCTGATATCGATATCAAGGATAGCATTCTTGAGGAGGACGAATTAATGGATGACGTTGGAGGGTCTACTGCTTCCCAATGGAACTACAATCCCAACTCATCCGAAAAGCAAGCTGTTGTCAAACCCGCCGAGAGGATCGTCATGAAGGATCCCAAGTACAAGGAAAAGGCATACACCAAAGACCCTGACCAAAGGTATCCTTGGCTTGCCAACATCATGGACAAGGAGAGGCGAAAACCTGACGACCCAGAGTACGATAAGCGAACAATCTATATCCCTCCCGCTGCTTGGAAGAAGTTCTCTCCTTTCGAGACCCAGTACTGGGAGATCAAGCAGAACCTCTGGGACACCATTGTCTTCTTCAAGAAGGGCAAGTTCTACGAACTTTACGAGAACGACGCCACCGTGGGACATCAGGAGTTTGACTTCAAGATGACGGACCGAGTCAACATGCGCATGGTCGGAGTCCCCGAGAGTTCGCTTGATTACTGGGTGAATCAATTCATCGCCAAACAGTACAAGGTTGCGCGCGTCGACCAGATGGAGACCAACCTGGGCAAGGAGATGCGCGAACGACAAGACAAGAGCAAGAAGGCGGACAAGGTCATCACCCGTGAGCTGGCATGCATCCTCACGGCTGGAACCCTTGTCGATGGTGGCATGCTGCAAGACGACATGGCTTCCTACTGTGTTGCCATCAAGGAGTCGATTGTTGACGACCTTCCCGCCTTTGGTATCGCTTTCACCGACACTGCTACTGGTCGCTTCTACCTCTCCAGCTTCGTGGATGATGTCGACCTGACCAAGTTTGAGACTCTCATTGCCCAAACCGGTCCACGAGAACTACTTCTCGAGAAGTCTCATCTATCTACCAAGGCACTGCGCATCCTCAAGAACAACACCAGCCCCACTACCATTTGGACACACCTCAAGCCAGGGACCGAATTCTGGGAGGCGGATGTCACCCGCCGCGAGCTGGACTGCGCAAACTACTTCAAGGCTGAAGATGCTGATGAAGAGGTCTGGCCCGAAACTCTTCAGGCGCTTAGGGATGATGATCTTGTCATGTCAGCGATCGGAGCATTGGTCTCATACCTGCGTTTCCTCAAGCTCGAGAGACCTTTGCTATCACAGGGTAACTTTGAGCTCTACAACCCCATCCAAAAGAACGGAACTCTTGTTCTGGATGGGCAGACGCTCATCAACCTTGAAGTCTTCTCTAACTCAGTTAATGGCGGTTCCGAAGGGACGCTGTTCAGCCTTCTTAACAAGTGTGTTACGCCCTTTGGAAAGCGTCTCTTCCGATCTTGGGTTGCGCACCCGCTGTGCAACATTGACCGTATCAACGAGCGTCTGGATGCCGTCGAGATGCTCAACGCCGACCAGACAGTTCGTGAACAATTCGCCTCGCAGCTCGTTAAGATGCCCGACCTGGAGCGACTCATCTCACGAATTCATGCCGGCGCTTGCAAACCCGAGGACTTTGTTAAGGTTCTGGAAGGCTTTGAGCAGATAGAGTACACCATGGGCCTTCTGGGAGCTTACAAGGGCGGAAATGGTCTTGTAGACCGCCTTATTTCGTCGATGCCGAATTTAGACGAGCCACTAAGCTACTGGAGAACAGCATTTGACCGTCGTAAGGCCCGAGACGACAAGCTTCTCATTCCCGAGCGTGGCATTGAAGAAGATTTCGACCAGAGCTCGGACCGAATCGAGGAGATCAAGCAACAACTCGAAGATCTCTTGGCAGAGAAGAAGAAGGAGTTCAAGTGCAAGCTCCTCAAGTTCACAGACGTTGGCAAAGAGATTTACCAATTGGAAGCACCGAAGAGTGTCAAGGTCCCTTCAAGCTTCCGCCAAATGTCGGCCACGAAGGACGTCAAGCGATGGTACTTCCCTGAGCTGTCCCAGCTCGTGCGGGAGCTCCAGGAAGCCGAAGAAACACACTCGCAACTTGTACGTGAGGTTGCTTCTCGGTTCTTCCAGAAGTTTGACGTCGACTACGAGACCTGGCTGCAAGCCATCAAGATTATCTCGCAGCTGGATTGCCTCGTCAGCTTGGCCAAGGCTTCAGCATCACTTGGCCAGCCAAGCTGCCGCCCTCAATTCGTGGATGAGGAGCGCAGCACTGTTGACTTCCAAGAGCTTCGACATCCTTGCATGATGAACACGGTAGATGACTTTATCCCCAACGACATCAAGCTCGGTGGTGATGAGGCCAAGATCAATCTGTTGACAGGAGCCAATGCCGCCGGAAAGTCTACTGTCCTTCGTATGGTAAGTACCTATATCCATAGTCAGACTTGTGCAATTCTAACAGTGAATAGTCTTGTGTTGCAGTCATCATGGCCCAGATTGGGTGCTATGTCCCTGCCACTTTTGCACGCCTCACTCCGGTCGACCGAATCATGTCTCGCCTCGGAGCCAACGACAACATCTTTGCCGCTCAGTCGACATTCTTTGTTGAGTTGTCTGAAACCAAGAAGATTCTGTCCGAGGCCACTCCTCGATCGCTGGTCATTCTGGATGAGCTCGGTCGCGGAACCAGCTCATACGATGGTGTCGCCGTCGCCCAGGCTGTTCTTCACCACGTCGCTACTCACATCGGCTGCGTCGGCTACTTTGCAACGCACTACCATTCTCTTGCGACCGAGTTTGAGAACCATCCCGAGATTCGAGCGCGCAGGATGCAAATCCACGTTGACGATGAGGAGCGACGCGTCACCTTCTTGTACAAGCTGGAAGACGGTGTCGCTGAGGGCAGTTTCGGTATGCACTGTGCTGCCATGTGTGGCATCTCATCGCGTGTGATTGATCGTGCGGAGGTGGCTGCCAAGGAGTGGGAGCACACCAGTCGACTCAAAGACAGTCTGGAAAAGGCAAAGACGGGATGCTATATCCCGCTGGGAATTCTTAGTGACGTGGGAGCGCTGCTCGGCGACAAGGGCGAGATGGGTGTCGATGGAGTGAGTGTTCTTCTCAATGCTATTGAGGCGCTGTAATGTGATGATATAAGGGAAATCGGACACAAAGAAGGACAAGGGTGGGCACGAGCTGGAACGGACAAGTTCTATAGAGAACAAGGGATATTTTGCAAGGCGTGTATGGCGTCGTTTTCACATGTAACAGGTATGGAACATGCTATGATAGAGTAGTGAAGGGATAAATAGGCGTTGCAATGGAGTGTGCCATTTAAGGCGAGGAAATACTTGGATACTTTACCCTCAATGTAAATGTGATGGTTTGTTGGTGGAAATGAAAAGAGGTCTATAGTGAGATGCAAGCAATCAAGATATATAAGTCCAAAGTCTACCAAATAGTTCCGACTCCAACTAAGCATGATACTATTCCCAAACTCTCTCCAAGCCAATCCACAACTCCAAGCCTATCACCAAATCACTCATCTCCACCCGTCGACGCAGCCGGTGAAGCACTCGCCTTCTGCATCCGAATTCTACTCGACGCACGCGAAGGCTGAGCACTGGCCTTACCAGGCGTCTTCTTAGTACGCTTCGGAGTCTTGCTCACTGTATCACCAAGTCAGTTTCCCTTGTCATTAATCGCGTGACTGCGTCGACTTACCACCTTTGTCCTTCTTGGCCTTCTTGACAACCGGTCCTTCGGCATCATCCGCCGAAGTCGCAGCCTCGCTAGCTCTTCTCTTCAATCCCGCGCTGCTATGACTCGCGTCGTGCCGCAGCTCTGCAATGTCATCTACATCCGGCTTCAGCGACTCTCCAGAGTCTGAGTCGCTCTGGTATCGATATAAAGGATCATAAACCCGTACTCCAGTCCACTTCTCTCGCCGTTTTCGTCCAGCAACAGTGTCATCCCACGGCATATCTGGGGCGTCCCACGATCCAGGAAAGGGTGGGTAGCCTTCGTATGGCGGCCAGGGGATGTCCCACCACTGCTTGTTGTCTTCGTTGTTGGGATCGGAGCGCCAGACTGAGGCGTAGTGGTCGGCTTGGTTGGTAGGGTAGATCGTGCGCGCGTAGGTTGGATAGCGTCGGAGGAACTTCTCCTTGATGTCGCCGAGTTTCTTCTTCTTGGGGAGGTCGACGGCGCGAATCCAGCCGCTGCGGTTGGGGAGACGGGCGGGCGAGCCTATGCCGTTGCGGATACCGCAGCAACGGTCTTTGTCGACGTGGGACTGCGATGTGGTTAGTTTGCTGCAGAGGATGGGAGTGAGAGATACTGACCTCGAGTTCTTGACTCCGACCGATGGGTGAGCGGTTGGGACTCTTGCTTCGCCTCTTAGGCGCCTTGCGAAGACACTTGGAGCAGTACATGTCATCATCAGGGTCAAAGTCAGGATCGCCAGGTCCAAGTTTCTTAATCCAGTCTGGAGATCTCGATCTACGACGGAAAGAGACTCCTTCGTCCTGCTGCTCTTCATCCCAATCTTCAGTCTCATAGCCATCATCCTCGTATTCTTCGTCTCTTTCTCCCTCTGGACGAACTCTCCTGGACTTCTTGCCGGTGCCGGGTCGACCCTCGGTCGCTGAGCTCTTAGTCTCGCTACCGTGGGTAGTAGTAGCAGATGTTGCTGCTTCGGGCTCAGGTTGGGCTTTCTTCCTGGTGCGTCGGCCACGAGAAACTGTAGAGGCGACATCACTTGGGTTCTCATCAGCCGACTCGTGCTCCTGTACTCGAGACTTGCACGCTGTCTTCTTTGTCACGCGCCCCTTGTTAGAGATCACCGCTGCAGGACCCGTTGACTCATTGGACTCGGCATCGACGGCTTCAATGTCGGATGAAACTTGAGTTACCTCTTGAGCCACCTTTCGAGCCGGATCTGAACGCTTTCTCGGGCTGGCCTTTCGAACAGGTGGTTGTGGAGTCTGCTGGCGAGGACAATTCTCTTCGTCCTCCTGTTCTTCGTCATCTTCGTCATCAGACGGGAGCAACTGCACCTCCTTTCCATGAGTGTCACGGATGTGACGACGGTACTGCTGGATGGACATAGAACCAACATGTGCGCCGCATTTTTCGAAGTAGGCGCACTTCCTGGCCTCCTGAGGAGCAGCAGTAGTCTTCTTGGGCTCAGCTTGAGGAGGGCCGGCCTGAGGAGCAGCCGCCTCGGTTTGAGCTGCGGCTTGTGCTGCGGCTTTTTCCTTTGCTCTCTCTTCATCCTTCTCAGCAATCAACCTGTCCAGAACATCCTTATCAACAGATATAGGATCTCCAAATTTCCAGTCTTTTCCAAAATTCCACATCTTGGGTACATCTGTGACCGGCTCCAGGATATCCCAGAGCTTGTAGATGTGACAGTCCAGATGCTTGATGCAATCGTTGACATCGCGTTCTGTGAACAGCATTTCTCCGGGCTTGTTCTTGCCAACATTGTAGAAGAACGGAAGACGACAGAAGGGACAGTGATTCAATTTTATAGCGGAGTGGTGATGCTTGAAGTGTGTCCACACGCCGTGGGAGCTGAGGTGCCCGATGTTGGGACAGACACAAGAGGGAATTGGACATCTTACAGGAGGGTCGACAAAGGGCGTTGGGCCGGGGGTGTCATGCCAGGGGAGGGGGTACGAGAGGAATCGTGGAGGTTGAGGGAGTTTTGCTTGAGGTCCATTCTCCTCGATGACTTCCCGTACGATCGCGGCCCAGGGGTTGACTCTTGGGGCTGTAGCAAAGGGGTTAGGAACTGCTCCTTGAGCAAACTGATTGGCAGCTGATGCTTGAGCCGATGCAAAAGGGTTGACAGCAGCTGGCTGAGGTCTAGATGCCGGAGAAGAGCTCTGAAGAACCATCGACGTGGAGGAACGATCAGCAGGTCTCTCGGGCGGAAGAGGAGCTCCACGAGCAATCTGCTGGATATCAGAGGCAATCTGCAAAAGTCTACCAGCACCATCAGATACAGTTGCAGGTACAGGCACCTGAGGTCGTGCAGGCGCCGAGAAATGCTCATCGACCTGCTGTGGCCCTGCACGTGGAGCTTGTGCTTGTCGAGACGATGCACCTCCCATAGTCGCCCTGCGAATATCGGGAAACCTCGGATTCTTCTCCCCCTCCTTAATACGGCCGATGATCATCTTCAACTCCCGACTATGCTTCTCTCGGAGGTGCTTATTCTTCTGCTCAGCAGTCCACCACTCAAACAGCCTCTCATCACACCACATACACTTTCGCGCTCCATGAACGTCCAGTGTATGCTTATCTCTGGCCTCCTGATCATCAAGACGAAAGGTAAAGTCGCAGTTCTCAAAGGGGCATTGCATCGTGCGCTTGAGGAGCATGTTGCGCACGTCCCAGAAGCCACGCTGCAGCTCGGCTTGTTCAGTGGGGGTGAGGATGGCTTTGGAGACCATTGGGACGTTGCTGGTGGTTCGGAGGATCTTCTCGG
The DNA here is from genome assembly GCA_013184455.1 of Fusarium continuum. Classification (NCBI taxonomy): domain Eukaryota; kingdom Fungi; phylum Ascomycota; class Sordariomycetes; order Hypocreales; family Nectriaceae; genus Fusarium; species Fusarium continuum. The sequence goes on from JABCKB010000263.1 coordinate 13,183, forward strand.
CGGGTGCTGCGGTGAGAGGGATGTCGATTTCGGCGGTCGATGGCCAAGCTTTGTACTCATATGCGTCAAAGAGGCTGGGCTGTGTGGCCCATGTTACTTCTCGGGCGTCTTTTCTAATAGCCTTGTCGACGTTCCAAGGAGATTTTGTAGATGGGCCGGGTAAGGATTTGACAATGTGATCGGCTTCATCGACTTCGTCAGACAAATAGTCATCCAAGTCCATGCCATCGTCGTTCTCTCCGCCTGCTTCATCGCCACTGCCATCCACAGATAAACCCTCTTCAGACTCTTCATCCCCAGAAACTTGTTGGACTTGCTCATATTCTTGCTCATGATCTTCTTCAGAGTAAGACTCCTCTTCTGTGTGCATGTCCACGTCCTCTCGAAAGAGATTATATCCACCGTAATCGACCCATGCAGGCCCGCTCGTTGCCAGAATACCAACGTCATGCTCCTGGTCATCCTGTTGGGTATCTGTGCCGTAAAGTATGGGAGTGTCTGGGAACTGGAGCTTACTTGAAGGGCCTGTAGCCTGAGTCCTAGTTTGTGGCACAATGGGCGTCTCAAAAGCTTCTGTCCTGAGAGTCGAAGCTGGTCTCACGATCTGACCATCACGCACTGTCACTCTTTCATCCTTGGTGTTGATAGGATAAAGAGGCACAGGATCTGAAGGATATAAGACATCAGCGTCAATAGCAACCCCATCCAAGTCTTTAAACGTGAGAAGCTCTCGCTTCCACTTGGATGCACTATGTGCCTCATCGTGATCCTTCACCCGCACACCCCAGATGTTGCTCCTGGATATGCAGGTAGTCCAGTCAACCTCCGGCTTTTTCAACAGTGACACAGTTATTTTGGGAGACGTTATGGATTGTCTTAGACGAAACCAGTCGTCCTCGGTCGACCTAGGGGTGAGGAGGTAGGCTGGTGAATCCATGTCCTGAACCTGGAGGCTGTCGACAGAAGGGATCTCTTTGAGTAAGACGTGATCATTGCGCCAGTCTCTGTCAAGCGAAGTACGATGACAGAGCACGTTGATTGCTTCCCACAATGTATTCAAATCCGATGTCAAAGGAGGCATCTCCACAGAGACATCACCACCGCTGTACCAATCCGGGAACAAGCGACAATGTCCAGGAAGCCATTTCGCATGGAGTGACAAGTACCAGTTCTCCATTTTTCGAAGTTTCTTCCCGAGGCGTTCCCCGTCTGGACAAACACCACCGTGATAGCCACGAATGGGATCAACCTGCCAACCATCGACGCTATTGACAGACGTGTCCTCGGAACCACCCTCAAAGATAACGACGGATCCGAGCTTTCTATACGTTGACGAGTCAAAAGCCTCGGTGACAATCTCACAGATCGAGCCAAAAGCCTGGTCAAAAGTGGCCGCAAAGGGTTCATCCTTTGCCACCAAGTGCGGATTAGGCTGCGGGTAGTAGTTTGGCAAAATAAGGGGATCGACGCTAGGATGAAGCCAGGAGCACTCGACCATCCAGCAAGCGCCTGGATTATTGAGCGGATGGAGCAGCTCCCAGGCCCATTGCGGGAGACCCATGGCACCATAGACAACAGGAACCGACCACGAAGCGTTAGGCTTGTTCTTGTCAAAGAGGCGAAACAAGGCGTGGTTGTACTTGGTGTGGCTGGGCTTGCCGAAGAGAACCTCCATCGTGGCGGTGAAGTGAGCGTTGAACTGCTGAGATCCATACTTGCCAATGACAAAGCTCGAGGTCTTGGTCTTTGGAAAGGCCAGGTAAGCGTAGCTGATAGCATCCTTCTCGGGCCCGTTGGGAGCGTGCCCAAGAGAGCGTCCGATCCTGACCGTGTCTGTCTCAAGCTGCTGCTTGAGAGGCTCCCAATGCTGCGGGCCCTTGTTGACCTCTACCCATCCAACTTCAGCAAAGAGAGCGCAGCATTCCCTGTGTCCGTCGTTTCGATTGCTGGCAAAGTGCCTTTGAAGATACGACATCACCGGGCTTTCCTTTGTAAGAGGGAGCACGTCGTGGATGATTTTGGGCTTGCCGACCTTGCGATCAAAGAGCAAAAGGGAGTATTTGTACTCAACCTCATGTCCTTGAGGGTGGGTAGGGTTAACGCAGAGCAACTGTCGGAGAACAGATGCGTACGACCGCCACTTGCGAGGGACGAAGGGCATGCGTCCGTTGATACCATACAGATAGGCCCATCCATCCCGTGGGACGGCGGGTTTCTCGGCTTCAGGGATGTAGTCAATAATATTGCGACCACAAACCTGGATGATCTCGCCGCCGCGAAGACCCATAGTCGGTTCGTTGGTCTTTGGGATCGGTATGGGGTAATTAAAGGCCTCCTTGGCTTTAAGCTGTTAGTCTCGATTTGGACCAAAGGAAACTGTCAGTCAACTTACCTTTCAGGCTATCTTTTCCCCAGTTTCGACGGGTATGGGCTGTGAGAAAATGCAGCGGTGGCCTGACGTTGTATCGCGGGACTTCTTCTTCATCCAGTCCTAGATCCATGGCAAGCTCTTCAAGAGGGTTCTCGATTGGTGCTACAGGCAGGCCATAGTACATCATTGTAAACTTGGTTGCCAGAGAGTCCTCGACGCCTTTGAAACGGCCGGCGAGCAAGGCTTGGTATCGCTTCGTATTGGCGGCCTGTAGTTCTTTGATGTCGGCGCGATCGGAGGGCATCAGCAAGCGAGATTCGTGGTAGGTGAAACCCTCCCTCACGAGTTTCTGAACGGGGTCGTCCGAATTCAACAGTTTAGTGAAGAAATTGTGCGCATACACCCACGACTCATCTCCCGGGCTAATCGACAGGTTAAGACGCTTTGGAGGAACATCTGGTGCCGCGAGCCGATGGGAGGACTCGTCCGGGCCCAAGGCTGCTGAGATGCCAGTCTCCTGCTCCATCAGTGTGGGCGGCCAGGGTAAAGATGAGTTGCTAGTAAAGGATAAAGATGGATGTTAAAGGTCGCAGTCTCAATGGGTACAATGTGAAATGAAAGGACTAGATACAAGGAAATGGAGGGCTCAAGCAGAAAAGTGTAAGTATGCTGAAAGCTCGGTTGAATGTGCAAAGAACAAGAGTAAGAGGCGATAAAGAGAACGAGGATATAATCAAGTGAGCAAGTAGGGTGAATGATGGGGTTTGGCAGAGGTTAAATCGCACGTCTGGTGAACGAACGTCCTTTGTGGTGAAGCTTCTCGACTGACTGCACTGGCCTGGATGTAATACCATTGTTCTTTAGGCTAGCATCCTGTCGAATACCGGATACGTCTTCAAGTTGGTACCGAGGACAAAGAAAGGTACCTTGTCCTTTGACATGTTGATGGGGTGGCCTGTGTCTTGGTTGCTCTTTGCCGGTATCACCGTTTGTGCTTTGAGATCAATTACCTCGACCGTCGAGGAGTGGTATCGAATACCAGTTATTCTCCTTGACAAGTAAGTTATGGAAAACTGGCGATGATTGACGACGGTTACCTGAAAATATTTACCAAAGGTAACAGGTATTGTTGGTTACTACGCGATCACCGGTCCAGCCTCACAAGTCAACCCAAACTGGATCACAATAAAATCTGTTGATACAAAATTAGCAATGCGCAAGGCCAAAGCTCCATGCGCCTCTTGCTTAAGCCACAGCCTAACCTCCCTCCACCTTGTAGGTGTGCCTACTTCTTTGTTCCCAGTTCAGACTTGGTAAACAGAAAAGAGGGTACGCTCAGTCAACATTAACAAAGAAGCTGGAAACTCGGTCGAAGGCTTGCTTGGGATGTATATCACTTTGCAATCTGTGGTTTTGGCTCCTTTGTTTGCTCACGAAAAAACGAGTCTTGGAGCGTTTGCGAAATCACGAGAAGGCGACGGCAGGGCTGTGAATGAAGTCGCTCATTATGTTATTGCAGAGATACCTCCATGTCCAGACTCGATCAATGCCGTCGAGCTGCCGTGAGATCAGATTGACTGACCGATGCGTCTGTGAATCACCCAGCATGCTGCTTCACCAGCTCTTCTAGCTTTTCCTGGAAGTCGGCAAAGTAGTTGATGGCCTGAATGATCTTACCTTCACTCGTTCCAAACCCACTTCTGGTGAAAGCAATCCTCCATGAGCTTTCATTCTGGACCAAAGCATGGTAGTCTCTCGTCTCCCAGCTCTTGTTGGCAGGACCCTGTGCAAAATAGTCGCCGAGCTTGCCATCCCAGGTGGACAAGTCAGTTGAGGCAAGTCCATTGAGTAGATTCGGAGAGATTGTAATATGCTGAATCCCGGCAAGTTGCATCACTTCATCTAAGGATGTGAGTGAAGCAGCAAGAACTTGAGTACGGAATGAGTGATTGAGGTAGTAGGCCTGTGCTTCACGACAAAAGTCGAAAGCCTTGTTGTGGTCCACGTATCTGCGATTGTCAGACAAATTGCCAAGATCTGCCACAGGCAAACCTACCCTGCTTCAAAATGAACCTTGAGCTCATTTACGTAGGGGGCGATGTAGGTACATTGTGCCTCGGCAGCCAAAGCCGCTTGTTCCATGCAAAACATGGTGGTCGCCAGTGTCGCAATGCCTTTCATCTCTAATGTGCGACATGCTTGCAGGCCTTCCCATGTGGCCGGAATCTTGATGCATACTCTCTTTGGGTCAAGGTTGGGCGCCAGCTCTTTAAAGATGTTGACAATTCCTAAGGGGTCGTGAGTACGGGCGCTGGAGACGGACAACGTTAGACTTACGATAAGCATCGCTTATTGTATCGGCAGTTGAGTAAGACAGCTTTGGGTTGGTTTGAATGTGTACATAACCCGTGACATTGGGGACTATCAATAGCTGCAGTTTGATCATCTTCTCGAGTTAGTATTGTTCCATAATCCGGGACTGTCTGCTGTCGTACCAAGATCTGGACAACGAATTCCTCAAAGGTCGCGGATCCTCGCAATTCCTTTAGCTCTGCTCGGGCACTTTGAATGGCATCTTTGATCAAAGCATCGTGATGTAAAAGAGGTTCCCCTGCAAGTGGTCTTGAGATCTCGGAGAATGCAATTGCCTGGATAAGAGTCAGCTTTGCTATCCGAGATGGTGTCAAATGGCATGCTACTTGGTTAGATGTGCAATCCACAAAAGGGCCTAATTGATGTGCGACTGTATTATGTCAGTTCAAAAGCGAGGGCAAGCGACGTTCTTTGGTCCGTACCAGCGGAGTCAAGAGTATCGCAGTCAACTTGACTTGTCTGTCGTAAGGCGTCCAATAACGTCGTCATCTCAGCGGCTGTTTCGGAGACAAGGTCAAGACTGATGTGAAGAAAAAGAACTGTTTATTGAAGGCTATAAGTACTATCGGAGCTGACAAGTCGACTTGCCTGACCGTATCGTGATCCCGCTGATGGAGTCCTTCTGTTCAACAGAGTCAACAAGCCGTGCTGACCCCCACCTAAAATGAGAGCATCTGACGGAAAGTTTAGCAGCCATTCGCTCGGCTTGGCTTCCCAAAACGCTCAGCAGCATCGCCTCTCGCCTCCATTTCCACTGTAAAGCGGCTGCAACTACCAAGTTGAACGACGGCAATCATGGGAGGGGTTCAATGTGCCAGGCAGCCGTATTTCCAGATCCATTCAAATTGAATTGTTGGAGCACAAGACTTTCCTCACCAATGTCGAGACGACGATGTGATCATGTGGTGGAAAGGCGTGGGTCGCAGAGGTGGTTCTCGGAATAACACTTGGTCAAAGCATGCATGATACCGTTTTGGAAGCATTTTTGGAGAGTTATACCGATACTTATCGGTTAATCTGCTCTCGAAACCATAGCGGAATAGTCCTTGGGCTTGAAGATATTGGGTTTAGCGGCGATCAATAAGAGATTCATGAATGGGAATGGGGGCGAGCATCAAGATATAGCGGGGTCCATTGACTCCGAAAGCTAATGACCGCACGTGACAAGTCACGTTCCTTTTTATCTTCCCCAAGAATTTCCTGATTGGGCCATCCATTGCATCAAGAAATCTGCCATCCGTCGCAAGGTCGAACCACTCCACCAGTAAGCTCACGCACACCACAGCAATCGCAAAATCCAACACTCGGTCGTGTCTGTTATGGACTGAGTCTTGCTCAGGACGGCCATGAACCCATTCGCCAGGCCATAATGCGACCACCACGATGTCTCATCCCCGCCGCGGAGCTCCTCCTCAAGGCCCCTCCGAGCAGACGATGCATGTCTTCTGCCGCAGCATTTCAAGCGCCTAGAATAGTCGCTGCGACACCATGGAAGGGTTCTTCGTTTTTTCTATCGAATAGACTTTTCGATCGATCAACATGCCTTGATTTCGTCATACTGCGCCGTGCCAATGGCATTTATTCTACATCGGCCTCGGCTTCCGCAACACCTGACTCGACGATATCTACCTCTACAGCCAATGCTGCTTCCTCTACACAGACCGAGCCCGAAGTTGCTCCTCATAGAAGACGACAGGCTCAACGCCGCGAAAAAGCCGCTGCTGAAGCCGCCGCCGCCACTGCTCGAGGTGAAAAACCACTTCCTCCCGATGCATCCTCTCTACTCGCTACACATGCTGCTTCGCAGTCAAGTTCTCTCCGCCGTTACCTCGCCGCATGCCTCTCGCTCGCGAAACCCCGATTAACAATGCTCGTCGTCCTTACCGCCATGGCTACCTATGCGCTATACCCCGTTCCCGAGATGCTCTCGCCCAGCACAACCGAGACACCGAGTCTAAGTCCTCTTACATTATTGTTCCTCACAATTGGAACGACGCTCTGCTCATCCAGCGCCAACGCTTTGAATATGCTTTACGAGCCGTCTACCGACGCCAAGATGACCCGAACTCGAAACCGTCCCCTCGTGCGAAAGCTCATCTCGCAGCGAAGCGCAGTCTTGTTCGCAATCCTATCCGGAGTCATCGGAACAGGCGCCTTGTATTTTGGTGTCAATCCTACTGTTTCTGGACTTGGTTTTGCCAACATTGTCATATATGCCGGGATGTACACGCCTCTCAAGGCTGTTACGGCTTTCAATACCTGGATTGGTGCTGTCGTTGGTGGCATTCCTCCTCTGATGGGTTGGGCTGCGGCTGCTGGTGAGACTGCCACCAAAGACGGTTCATGGCGTGAGCTTTTATTCGCCAGCGACGGCTCATCTATTGGCGGTTGGGTCATGGCCGGTTTTCTGTTCGCGTGGCAATTCCCTCACTTCATGGCCCTCAGCTGGCCTATCCGTGAAGAGTACAAAAAGGCGGGTCTCCGTATGCTAGCATGGACAAACCCAGCACGCAACACGCGTGTCGCTCTCCGATACAGTCTCGTCTTCATCCCTCTCTGCATATCACTTTGCGCCGTAGGAGTAACAGAGTGGTCTTTCGCTGTGACAAGCTTCCCCATCAACGCCTGGCTCGTACGAGAATCCGTGCGCTTCTGGCGCTACGAGGGTAACAAGGGCAGCGCAAGGGGTCTATTTTGGGCGAGTGTGTGGCATCTGCCCGGCATTATGATCCTCGCTTTGTTACACAAGAAGGGCATGTGGAGCAGAGTGTGGAGGAGCGTATTTGGCGAGGAGGAGGGGGAGTGGGAGGAGGAAGAGCTGGATGAGATGATGAGCATGGCTGTGGACAATGCGGGCAGCCAGTTGCAACGCGAGAAGCCAGTGCGATGATGTGTAGGATAAATGAATGAATGCTGTAACAACAACTGTATGTATGTGACGGGAGGTAGATCTGTAGCATCTTGGATGTTGTGTTGCAAAGCTTTTGCACGTAGCTCATATGTCACCTTTGTAGATTATCTGTTAACAACATCTCAAGATACCAAGAATAGCCAAACATTGCTTCTTTGTAATTGAATGCGTCAACAAATTGCAAAAGGACGATGCGCTGCTAGATCCCGGTGCATCCTCGTGTCGTGGTATCTCTATCTCTAGTTATACAAAGGAAATGTACCTTGATCACTCCCTCTCTTGCTAGCCACCATTTTCAAGAGCAGATAACAAAGAAGCAAATAAAATAAAAACATTACGCAAGTACCAACGCCAAAAACATAAAGGGATGCCAATCATGCGTTATCGTCGTTAAAATCGCCCAAAGCGCCAAAAACACCAGTGTGACCCATGCTGCTCGCCATGCAGTAAAGAGAGAAAGTCGCGAATGCTGGATTATAAGGATTGACAAAAGGAATGGACGGCGAGGGTAGGGGAGAGCCTCCGATGAGGCTAGACATTGTGGAGAGGATTCGTGAAAGAGGAGTGTGTGAGTAAGTGAGAGGATAAGAGATGATGAGATAAAGGTCAAGCGGTCAAACACCGCCTCGTCCTGGTCTGTTAATAAGATTTCCGATACCCATATCTGAGCTCTGCGGTCGTTGCGTCAGATACTGATGGGGACTGTTCCCCTGACTTTGTCCGCTGTGATGATGGCCGTACGGATGGCCAGCACTCGCGCTCGAGCTCACACTCGACGAGTACCCGTGGCCGCTGTAACCGGGGGCGTACGCAGCACCCAGGCTGTACTGAACTGCAGCGGCCATGTGGTGCGGCTGCAGCTGCTGGAAGGACGTGTTGGCCGAGGCCACGACGGACGAGGCGGTAGTCTCGGGGCTGCTATAGGATGCGTCTAGTTCGTCAACCGGTGTCAGGCCCATGCCGGAGATGCCGCTGTCGTCGTCATACCCTGAGAGAGCGCCGGACTCAAGACGGTCGCGACGGGCTGCGGCGCGGGCGGCGCTTTGCAGATTCTTGAGGCCGTTGGACATGCACTGAAGAATACATTAGCAGATGTACGGTTCACGAGGACGGTAGGGAGCTGTTTACCTTGGCTTCGACTACGTTCCACTTCTCGCCTGTTCGAGCTGCGAGACCACTCCAGATTTCTTTCCTCATGGCCATGTACTCCCTGGCTAGGCGCTGAAGCTTGAGGTTATCCCAGTCGTCAGCACCCTTGCGTTCCAACAATCGCTCATGACGCTTGCGGCAGGCATTTGGGGTTTTGGAGGGAAAGTAGTTGGCTTGGATCTGGCCCCAGTTAAGACCCTGCATCCGCGCAGTGAGTAGCTGCTGGTCATCCTGAGGTGTCCAAGCTCCTGAACTGGCGCGGTGCTGAACTGGTGGGGGAACCGAGACGGGTGGTGCTGAAGTTGTGGCATAGGACTCGTAGGTGGGTTGTTGTGTCTGTGTTTGGAGAGCGAGAGAGGATGCAGCAGTAGTACCCATACCATAGTAGTTTGGTACAGTCATACGCTGCTGGTTGTATAATGGAGAAGGGGCTAAAGAAACTGGGATACCCGCATTGTAGCGGTTCTGGGAGGAACTCGGGGCTCGAGAGTGTTTCGGCATCATGAACGAAACAGATGTATAACAAGGAGAAGTGAAGGGATTCAGAGTGACGAATCCCGTAACAAGATTACGGATTAAACGTAAAAGAAGGGAAGGTCCGGGTCAACCGGCCTGGTCTGCTTGGTCCGGTCTTGAATCTGGCGGCCCAGAAAGAAATGGAGACTCGGCGGGAGCGAGAAGTCCTGTGTAATAGCGAATGGGTCAAAGGAGATGAGATGAGAGTAAAGGAAACAAGCCCAATGGTCAAGAAAGCGACAGATGGAAGCGCCAAGAGAGAACCACAACGTAAAGAAAGATAGAACTAAGGAAAAAGAGAGATAATGGAAAGAGGCTGAGCGAAGGAAGAGAGTTGTTTGAGGAATGGAGAAAAGGACGAGGCCATGGGAGGCCGGATATGAAGCAGCTTTAAGGCCCTGGGACGTGGATCACGGCATCTGAGGAAAAGACAAAGACCAATCTCGCCCTGGGCGGTTCTGGCACTGAAACAGGAACAGAGAGGCAAAAGAGGCAATGAAACAGCACACTCGTGTCTGAAGGTAGTGGTTTTCCATGAATGGGCCGCTGATATTGGTCCAGAAGGCGGCTGTTTGAAGAAGAAGTGGGCGGTTATAGCAATGGGCGGCTACGGTAGATGGACTGACGGAAGGGGAAGAGGCATTCATCCGTACTACGAGCAATAGAAGGTTTGAGCAAGCGCCAGACTCTAGCTGCCGCTGTCAAGCAAGGTTCGGGTTAAGATGGGCGTGTGTTCAAGACAAGTGGGAAGACTGGAGGCAAAGCTTAGATCTCGACAGCCAGCCGATTTGCATATGTGAGCACGGCTCTTGACATCCAGCGGGGATGGTCCAGCGCCTGGGGAAATGAACGGGGTCGCTGCATTGCATGTGGTGTGTACAGAAGACGTGAGAAGCGCGAAGGATGGGACGAACGACGGCAAGACTAGGCAAGGACGCGCATCATCGTTGCACCGGTAGATGAAACAGAGCTAGCCTTGTCTTTTAAGTTTCTGTAGTAAGAACGGGCATGGCAGCTGAACATGGTCTGTCGTTGAAGAAAGGCATACACACAAAGAGTGGGTTTGGTGTTGAGGAGTGAGTCCATGTCTTGGCCAGAAATAGAGTGGACCGACGCGGTCGTGTAATTGGCCAAGTCTTGGAGGCGCGCGTCTAAGGCAGATTAGGCGACTCCTGAAAGAGTTAGCCCTGCTATTTTGGGTTTGCTCGTGAGCGCTGATTGGGTCCATGATGTCAAAAGTACCGCGTCGAGAAGATTGGCAGAGGGGGTACAAGATGGATCAGGTCTGTGTCTTGAATGACGAGCGCTTGCGAGGGCCTTCAAAATGGCCGCTGGGCGTGTAGTGAAGCAGATGGGACGTTTCAGGTTGTTCTACAACGACCCACGCTCGTTGCCTTTTACTCGTTTTCTTGGATGATCAGGACTTACAATGCGATAAGATAACGATGATGGGCGTCGGTAAAACGTTTGCCCATGGGTTGTTTGATGCCTCCACGATCAATCAGGGGATACTGATAAGCTCTTAGCTCCCGCCAACGGCTCCAACTCCGGGCTCCGCGACGGTCTCTGGCACCAGCATCACGACGTCATGGGTTCATTTACAGGAGGACGGTTCAACATCAAAACTCCATCTTGAGGCTTTCTTTTGTTCCTATCAAGACTCGATATGAGAGTCAGTACTTACTCATATGGTCCATTAATAATTAATCATCTGACCAGTCGCTCCCAACAACGAGCTGTAGAATTGTGGCAAGGGACATTCGTCGGCTCTTGGGATCGAATCAGCTTCAAAAACACAACACAAAGGCTCCTAACGCAAGGGATGCCGATTCCTGGTATCTACAGGCTTACTGGTCAGATAAAATTGGTGGCTTGGTTAGAGCAGGGGCAAAATTTTTTAAGGCTGTCGCTGTCAACTGTATTGTTTACTTTCCCACATCCACCAGACCTCGTCGGCGTGTCCGCCAAGCATATGCAATGCCTCCCAAAACGCGTCGAGCTCGTCACTTACAAACCGCCGATGCTGATGAACTAGCCGATAACAAGATCGGTATTGCCTCAACGCTCAGTAACAATCTCCCTAGAGGTCGGGGAAGACCTCCAAAATCCCGGCCCCCAGGACGGCCTGCAAAGTCCCAGTCTCAAGGGACAGTTTCAACTTTGAGCAAGAACTTGTCCAATTCGAAGCGTCGTAGATGGCCTCGTGAGCCTTATCTTTTTGATGATTCCGACCGACAGATCGCGATTGAAGTGAACTGGCACATGGGCAAATGCACAATGGGCAGACGAGTAGGCAGGGCCTCCCAATCCGTCCAGAAACTTGCGGGCCAGTGGCCGTGGGAACTGGCGGCTGACTTCTTGCTCGAGAAATGGGTTATCGAGATCGTAGAAAGCTTGAGAGTACTTTTCAGAATTATAAATAAGAGAGCCGCAACGAACGACTACGGCACCAATTTCCAACTGGTCAAGAGTTTTCTTCACGATTGTGCGAGGGACCGCAATCGACATTGTCCGCACCTCACAAATAAAGACGTTCGGAAAGCCATTGACCATTTCCGTGCTGGCCATTACAGTACAAGCGAGGATATGCAAACGACAACTATGAGAACTCGAATAGAGCGTTTCACTAGACTGGTGGATTCAGATGTTGGGGAAGAAGATGACGACGACGACGACGATGAATGCGAAGACTGCAAGAAGGATGAAAAGTCGCAAGACGAATATGAAGACCACATTGACTTTTATCGACACGATGACGATACCACAGCAACGAGCCAAAACGAAGCTGCTGTCGGGTTTGGGAAGCGTGCCAGGTCATCTTCCGAGCTCTCTCAACCCGAGAAGCGTGCTCGAGTAACTGAGTCCGACATGGCAGCCAACGGTAATGATGACACAGTAAGTCCAGAAGAAGCACAAAGTACTGCTAATCTGGTAAGTTCAAGTCTTTCCCACCGTTATGATAACCTGAGTTTAATGGCCACAGTCACGATCTGCTGGAGATCCGGCACACTGGTCACAAAGTCACTTTTGAGCTGTTGGAAACCGAGAAACAAAAAGAATTGGAAGCCGTCTCTCAATCTCTCTGTGAGGTTACAGCTTCAGTCCAAGACATCGAAGCTTCCATTGGCGAGTCCACTCACGCAAAGGCCAGCAACGAGAGGATTAATGAACTACGTCTAGCTGTGAAATAGTACAGTATCGAGAAGGAGAAGGTCTTTAAGGGCAGACAAGTCTTTGCAGAACTGTTCACACAGCATCACCAAGACATGGCCATGAGGGCAGACCAGCTTGCTACGACTATGCGGGTGATGATGCAACCTTATGCGACAAGAATCGAGGAGTGTGATCGATTAATCGCCCAGGCGAATGAGGCCGTCTTGGAACAGCTGGACCTGATTGCCCGAGAGGACTTTGACCCGGAGGCCCGACTTGAAAAGGATAAAGCGGAGGTGCAACGACTACAAACTTGCGAACAAGAGGCTCTCAAGGAAGTACAGTATTACCGAACTATTAGGTCCATGATGAAGCTGGGTTCGTCGGGTATGGCAACCTTGCTGGCTAGACTTGGAGTCAACAACGTCGCTGTGACTGATCTTGCTGATGACATTAAGACAGCAAGCGCTTCATTATCATCCGGGACGAACACTGCGGCTACTGATGACGCTCAACGATTCGTTTAGGTGGATTCTTACCGTTGGTTAAGTAAATGGCGCCAGTTTTAGGTTCACATTGTAAGGTCAGTAACAGCTGGAGTGATCAAGAGCTAACAACGTGTCGCATCAACTTGCAAATCTGCAAGAGAGGGAAAAGAATGTTGTGCATATCGCCTCTGTTCCCATGCACTGTATCAACTCTGCAAATTTGTCGCTCCTAGCATTTTTTGTTTTCTCCTCTGAAGGATACTCTGGTCAGTTGAGTACCCTTTGCTGATTTGTTAAAATACCTAGAAGTGAAGATAGTATCAGTTATGAACTTTGACGAGTACACAATGTAGACTCGGGAGCTTACCCAGCCATCTACACAGTGTAGTTTCTAAGAAGATTCTTAACTAGTTAGTTCATCGTCATCATCCGCTGATTCATACGGATTTGGTTTAATGCGACACCGCGAACTTATACAAATATAATCCCCTCCCTTCCTCCACAGATATTCCATGCTCTTCCCCCAACGATGTGAAGCTGGTAATTCCAAAATCATTTACACCTAAAACATAATGAACCACGACGTTCTTACTCTCCAGATGCTTTCCACGACTTCTAAAGATCAAGGCCAGACTACGGCGAGACGTCGAGGGAGACCTCCAAAGTCCGCTTCGCAAGGAACACCAGCCACTCCAAAGCCTCGAGGACGGCCTCCTAAGAAAGGCATCATGTCCGATGAGCAGATCAGAATAAAATTAGGTAGAAAAGAAGGGGAGCCCAGCACCGACAAGCGCGTCGGGGGCGCCTCTCGAAGAATCTTCAAATTCACCAACCAATGGCCATGGGAATGGGCCGTGGACTTCCTGCCCAGATATTGGTCTGTCGAAATGGTGAGGGATCTGCGGCAGCTGATCGAAGGTTACCGTGACAAAAAAGGCTACCTCGTCAATTACCAAGAGATCAAAAATGTTTTGCGCGGCCAAGCCAGTATACGCGATATACACAACCCGCAGCTAAATGACAAGGACTTGCGCTACGCATTTGGCCATCTCGAAGTCAAATATAAGAAATCAAGCAGATATGTACCAACTAATAGAAGCGGAATGACTCCAATGGCTCCGATGGCAATCATGATTGAAACAAACTCCGAATATGAAGACAAGGACGATGATTATGGTACAGACTCGAGGTCCAGCGCTGGTGAAACGGAAGACTGGACTAGCCCTGATCCAGAGTTTGAGTCTGCCACGCCAACTAGTAGCGATGAAGCTGAAGCTATTTCCAAGAAGCGTCCTGGATCATCCCTCAGGCGCTCCCAAGCTTCTAAGCATGCTCGCATGGTCGAGTCAGAAGCATCAGATGAAATCCAGGTTGATGCTGCTGTTTTTAACGATGACATTTTCTCAAAAGACCCAGCAGCACTTGATAGCACTCATATGGTAGGTCCCAAACCCTTGAGTCCTCGTGTATCAGACTAACATTCCTAGCCACAACTTGTCCCAGACTTGGTATACCGCCCCCAAGACCTTATAGATCTCATAAACGGGCTCGAGCACCTGGAGTCAAAAGAAAAACAAGAAAAAGAAAGAATTACACGTAACCTTAATGAATTAAAATTGTCAACGCAAACCAATGAGGCATATATTGCTGCTACAGACGCCAGCGCAACAATTATCAGCGAGACCCTCAGCGAATTGTGTCAAGAACTAAGCGTACACAACGCCGAGAAAGAAAAAATAAAAAGCGGCAGAGAATTCTTCGAAAAAAGTTATCAAGCTTTGGCTTTGAACAAAGACGAAGACTTTGTTGCCAATGCTCACCAGCAGTATAACATTAAGCTTCAAAGCTGCGATGCCTTGATCAAGCAAACACAAATGCGGATTGAGCAAGAGGTTCAAGCAGCCACGCGAAAATCTCTGGATATAAAAGATCAGCTGGAGAAAGATAAAGAACAAGTTAAACAATTAAAAGACCACGAACGAGAAATAGTTCAAAACTTGGACTATTATTGCGTTATCGGAACACTAATAAAGCTAGGGCCAGCTGGTATAGCAACGTTAGTTATGAAACTTAAGTATGACAATATTTCTCTGCTCGATATGGCTGAGGAGATTAAAGCAGTAAGTTTTGCTAAAATGTGGTATAAGTTAAGATGACTAATGAGAATAGAAATATACTACTGTCCCGATCAAAGAGCGCGAGTAAGGTAGCATGTTGTTGTTTAACATTGCTATAAGGTGTTTAATAACAACTATTACATTGCCTTTAACGCCTTTAATAAGAGAGAGAAATACGCTGGATGTTTTATTTGTGCAATGGTTAGCAGTTGGCGGTTCTAGAGACAAGACCACCCCTATATAATGTTAAAAAATGGGAGGCAAACTTAACAAACTGATAATATTTATGTTTAGTAGTTAATTTAGTTTCTAAATTATAGGGGTCTTTTTATTTTATTTTTCATTCTTGGAATATAAGCAGGACGCAAATAGCAAAGCCTTTATAGCTATATCTGTCTGAGGTCTGTAGTATTAATTGCCGTAGGGTAGGCAGCAACTCAGTTGTAACCCCCAGAAGCAGCATTTAACAACCCTACCATCACCACCACTACCATATAGGAAATAATAAATCACACTCTAGTAAGATCATTTCAACCGCTTTTGGCAATGGCATGGCCTCATATTATAAAACAAGGCTGACAAGATGCATAGTAGTCCCCTCCCCATCCACATCTGCCTGCTCTCAACGACTCTGTTAGCTCGCATGTACCTACTTGTCCAAAAGGAGGATAGATTCATAGCTGATTAAGTAAGTTCCTTGCTCTGAAATCGCTGGAGGCCTGGTAACAGTTTGGTCTGGAATCTACATCCCCGTTACGGGTTATCACGTATGTAAACCAAACACAGCTCGACAATCGGGGCTTGTGATCGGTTTGTCGATCTTTAAAATCTTACTTGTCGTGCATTAGCGGGACGGCAAGTAAAGAGATACCTCATCCGCCACTGTTGTAAGCCCTAATCAGAGGTATCTGCTTTACGAACAAAGAACAGGGATATGCGCAGGCAACCAACATGGTACCGTGCGATAAGACCAAGCACACGTTGAACTTCCTGGTGAAACACATGGATGACTATTCCTTTGAACGAACTACTGCTGCAGGTCCACGTAGACTAATTGGTCACCAGGGCTGAAAGGTTGCCTCTTTCGGTGCGCCTAATGCCGCCTTTCAGGGGTCTGTCGATGTAGCCCAGCTGATGGAGGCTCATGCAGGTGAGACGCTTCCAAGCCAGGCAGTGAATGCGCAGTGCGTTGGTAGTTGTAGTTACATTGGCAGGAGCTGTTATTATCACAAGCAACTAAATGGACAGCCTTGTAGGATATAAAGAGGCCTCAGCATCCTCTCTCCTCCCCTCTCTCCCTCGCCATCTTCACATCTCCCTCTGCCAAAATGGCATCTTCAAACTCAACAAGCAGCAAGAGTCTCTTTGCCCGCGGCTCCATCGGCGGCCTCGTAGAGTCTCTTTTCCCCGGTGGGACGAGCCTGCCCTCTGTGGCTTTCCTCCTCTATCTCACGCCCTATCTCGTGCAAGCCGTGGGAGGCGCGCTCAAGTCGCAGTTCATCTCGAGCATCGAGATCAAGGCGCACGATGAGATCTTTAACTACGTCATGAGCTGGGTCGCCAGAAACAATAGTCTATCGCGCAGTAACCATCGCCTTCTTGCTTCCAGCACCACCAACCATGAGCCCTTCACTCTCGGACCCACCACTCCAAGAGATGATAATGATGTCGACGACACTGTCGACGATGTTGATGCCACTGCGAGTCTGGATGTCCTGAGGTCAAAGATATCCCTCTACAACGCACGCGCTCTGCACTGGACGCCTTCCATCGGAACACACTTCTTCGTCCATGAAAATCGCCTCATTTCCTTCACACGATCTGTTGACAAACAAGAGCCTTCCCTCTTTGGCCGGCATTCCGAGGCCATTGTCATCTCATGCCTTGGCCGCAACACCGACGTCCTCAAGCGCATCATCTACAACGCCCGCATTGAATACCTGGGAAAACAACGTGGACGAACAAGCATCTTCCGTGCCGTCAAAGGCTACCAGGATGAACTCACCTGGACAAAGTGCATGTCCAAGCCCACGCGGCCCGTGTCGACCATCGCGCTTGACGAAGAGATCAAGCAGGGTCTCATTAAGGATCTCTCACGCTATCTGAACCCGCGCACCAAGAACTGGTATGCTACTAGAGGCATCCCCTACCGACGTGGCTATCTCTTCTCTGGGCCGCCAGGTACTGGAAAGACAAGCTTGACTCTTGCGGCTGCTGGACTTATGGGCCTCAACATCTACATGATCAGCTTGAGCTCACCCAAGCTCTCCGAAGACAGCCTGGCGACCCTCTTTCGGGATTTGCCTCGCACCTGTCTTGTCCTGCTAGAGGACATCGACGCGGCGGGTCTTACCAACAGGCGACAGAAGCAAGAGCCTGAAAAGGATGGGCCTCCAAAGACTGTACATGAGCCTATCTCTCTATCTGGCCTGCTCAACGTAATTGACGGCGTAGGCGCACAAGAGGGTCGAGTTTTGGTAATGACCTCTAACCACACCGGAAACATCGACCCGGCTCTTTTGCGTCCCGGAAGAGTCGACTATTCCGTTGAATTTGGTCTGGCTTCCTCCGAGACCGTCGCTCAGCTGTTCAATTTGATGTACGGCACTTCCTACGACGAGGTCGGATCGAGCGAGTCAGCCAAAGAGTCCTCGGAAAAAGCCGCCGCTGCGACAAAGTCCATCAATTCCTTGGCTGAAGAGTTTACGCGAAAAGTCCCCGAGCTGGTGTTTAGTCCTGCGGCTATCCAGGGCTACCTGCTCATGTACCAGGATGACCCCCTTGGTGCTGTTGACGCTGTCAGTGCGTGGGTTCATGAGCAGCAGCGTCTTAAGGGGGAAAATGATGAGAAGAAGCCTGAGGTGATTGGGGCTGGTTCTGGGAATGAGGGCGAGACGAAAGTTAATAACACCGAGGGTGGTTCTGAAGAGGTGGAAGAGGAACAAAAGGGGGAGGTGAACTCGGAGATGCCAAACGGAGTGTGAGACGAAGATGGGAGCGTGGAAATAAATACCCGACTTGGCCACTGGATGATATTTACAAAATGACTGCACACATAGCATCACAGCTCATACGCAGACGTAGCAAAAAAGTTCATGACTTGACGTATCCATCTCTATATCCGTTTCGTGCATAACCCGTACCCCAACCCAGCCAGCCAGACCGTATATCCTTTCATCTAATGTAGACCCAAGCTTACTGCTTCCACCGCAGCAGAGTAAACGAGTGCTTGGGGAACGTAAACAAGCCCTCGCCATTCCACTTGGACTCCTTGATAACAACCTCCTCCTTCTCAGCCGTGTTGACAACCCTGACATCCGCTCCACTAACAGTATGCACCTCAACCTCCTTACCACCAGTAAGACCCTTGAGCTCCGTCTCAAAGTCCTTCTCCTCGTGGATATTCACCACAGCCAGGTTCACAACACCGTCCTTATCCAGCGCCGCGCTGACATCCAGCCACGGCGTCTCAATCGTTCCCCTGATCCACTCAGGCGTTGTATCACCCAGGTATTCGCCCGAGCGGACGTTGACAGCAATTGTAGAGCCGCGCATGTATTTGCTGTAGAGGAGGAGGGGCCACCAGGTGGGCTGCTTGAGGAGACCGTCCTTGGTGGTCATGAGGGGAGAGATGACGTTGACCGACTGGGCGATGTTGGCCATGCCCATGTGCTTGGCCTGGCGGACAAAGACGTTGAGCCAGATTGCGACGGCGAGGGCGTCGGAGAGGTTGTACTTTTCCTCTGCGCCCTCCTCGCCGGGTGCGCGCACGGGGTCCCAGACGTTCCACTCATCGAAGCAGATCTTCTGACGACGGACAGATGGGGGCACGCCGTTCTCGATGCGAGCGAGATCGATGAGACCAGCAGTGATCTCGATAGCACGCTCAGCAGATCGGGGGGCTACAGAGTCGTCAGCCTATGTATCAACGAGTCGTTGTCGGGTATACGCACCAGTAGCGTTCTTGTAGTGATCAGAGCTAGCAGTGTAGATGTGAATGCTATGTTGGTCGATGAGACTAGCAGTAGTGCTGCCGCCCAGGCCGTGAAGATCAAACTTGATGCACTCCTTGATGACGTACGAGTCCCAGGTGCTGTAACCCGTCTCGCCGCAGAGGATGAGCTCGACGCTGGGGTCGAGCAGCTTGATGGCCTTTGCCCATTGGTAGGCCTTCTTGGCGTAGTCCTCCTTTGTCATCTGGCCGACCTGCCAGGGTCCCCACATCTCGTTGCCGAGAGCCCAGTACTTGACCTAGGGGGGGATGTTAGCTGAAGGAGCCTAGATGAGAGAGAGAGAGAACGTGCATTGTAGGGCTTCTCGCGGCCGTTTTGACGACGGAGGTTGGCGTAGTAGCTTGGTCTGTCAGAGTTGCAGTACTCTACCCATCCGAGAGCTACGGAGGTTAGTATTCCGTATCAAGTGAGTCAGTTTGGTGAGACGAACCTTCATCGAGAGTTCCTAGATGTCGGTTAGCATGTATTACAAATGCGCATTATGTAGCATTTGGCCACTCACCAGTTCCAAAGTTGAGGCAGAAGTAAGGCTCGGTACCGACAACTTCACACCACTTGAGAAACTCGTCTGTGCCAAACTCATTGCTCTCAGTGCCGATCCACGCGAGCTCAGGCCTATCGAATCCATGTCAATCCTGCAGGCCGTAAGAGTAGCAAGGTTCAGTCACTCACCTCGCAGGTCGCTTGTCCTTGGGCCCAACGCCATCCTGCCAGTGGTACGTAGCGACAAAGTTGCCGCCGGGGTAGCGCACGACGGGACAATTGAGCTCCTGGAAGGCTTCTATGACATCCTTGCGGAAGCCGTTCTCGTCAGACAGGGGGTTTCCGGGGTCGTAGATGCCGCCGTAGATGCAGCGACCCATGTGCCTGCGAGTGTCAGTGTCAATGTCAGTGTCAGTGTCAGTCTGGTCTGTGTGTCTGATCTGATCTGATCTGTATCCCGGGCGAGGAGGATGTTTTTGACGAGCGAGGGAAATAGCGAGACGTCGGAGGAGACTCACTCTGTGAAGCCACCGTAGATGTTGTCCTCGATCTTGGAGAGGACGGCACTGGGGTCGACCGAGATGGTAGGACGCTCATCATCGGGGATGCGAGTGAAAGTAGCCATGATGGAATACCTAGGTAGTCAGTCAACCTTCACAAGTATATGAACGAGCGCGAACAAGAGCAACAGCAAGAGCAACAGCAAGAAGAGCAAGAACTCAGGGAACACGCTGTTGAGAAAAGAGAGCGCTTGTCTGATCCAAAAATATGGTCAATTTATGCCCCGTCCCTTGACCTTATCCTCAGTTAGTCCCATTCTTTTCCTCCCATCGTTCATAGTCCAACATCTGTTACGGTGAAGCCCTTTCCCCTCATTCACACCACTAAACCCGTCAGGCGCCTGCCCTGTCATGTCACTGTCCCCCGTTTGGTTCGCGCGCTTGCCTCGCCCCAGACTTGCTACTCATTGGAGCGCTTGAGCCCTGTCCCCGCACCGCACGAGACCTGCTGGTGTGAGCCATTCTCGGCCGGGGGAGGAACTCAGCTCCGGAGCTACTTTAGTCGCAGCGCTGCATCTCCACCCTGCCCTGCCTGCATCACTGTTCATCACCCATGTCAATATCTCGCCCGTTGCGCGCCAACCAAGAGCCTCTGCGCCGACTATGGAGGAGCCTCAGAGCCGCAGATGCGCGCTCCAATCAGGAATGTACAACGTGCTGGCCCCTGGGCGCTACAGAGTACAGATACAGTCTCCGGCATTCATAACTGTTGCGACTCCCCGAATATCAGAACTGCACTCCACCGCGTCCCTCTCAGAAAAAACTCCGCAAAACTCTCCTCAGTCTCCCCTCCCCATGGGAAAACCAACCATGTCGATCCCCAATAAAGCAATCTCTCCCGCAAACCAGACCCGCCCATGTCCACCTCCACGGGGAACAGCCCTAAGCGAATCTCCAGTTTTAACAAAGTTATCTCACCCCATGGGACATAGAGACACGAGCACCACATTCGATTTTGCGACCCGAGTCAAGACGCATGGCAGGACGAGGCAGAGCAGGCATGAGCTCGGGGTCCGTACTGCAGCAAAAGCCCGTTGGTGATGGCTGCCCTACCTAGGTACAGAGTACCCTGGTCTCATCCAGCCTCCAATGCCATATCACTGTCATGACAAACGTTCCATCCCGTAGCGTCGGTTACTCGGAACGGCCCCTGTCTGTCATGAGGTGCCCGGTCCCAGATGTCAGTTGCAACGGTGCAGGAGGCATCTGTATTTAAATAGACCCGTTGGCCGCCTCTCTACGCCGATTCTCGTCTCTGCCTCACAAGCTGCCAATCATCAACAAACATCAGCAGTTGCTACATCTTCAACCATGGCTCTTCCTCCCAAGTGGTACCAGTTTCTGGTCTCCGTCTTTGCCTCGCTGGGCTCTCTCCTCTACGGTTATGATCTGGGTGTTATCGCCGAGGTCATTGCCTCTGGAAACTTCAAGAGCAAGTTTGGCGATGATCCGAATGCTACGTGCGTCTCCGTTACCTGCTCTACCTGGGCCAAACTAACATGATATAGCGGTGCTGTGGTGTCTGTCTTCACAGGCGGTGCCTTCTTCGGTGCCATGTTCGCCGGTTACGCCGGTGATCGTCTCGGCAGAAAATGGACCATCATGATCGGATCTGTCATCTTCATTCTGGGCGGCGGTCTTCAAACTGGAGCTGATCACATCAACTACCTCTACGCTGGCCGATGTCTTGCAGGTCTCGGGTGAGTTTCCTTCCCCTCCTTCTCCTCTCCTCAGTAGCATACAACTGACACAAGCAGCGTCGGTTTCCTCGTCATGATCGTCCCCGTCTACCAAGGAGAACTCTGCCATCCCGACATCCGCGGCCGTGTCACAGCCCTCCAGCAATTCATGCTCGGCGTCGGCTCCCTTGTCGCCGCGGCCATTGGCTACGGAACATACACCGGCATCAGCGACGATAACTCGGGCCAGTGGCGTATCCCCCTCGGCATCCAGAACCTCCCCGCCATTGTCCTCGCCGCTCTCATCCTCTTCTTCCCCGAGTCTCCCCGTTGGCTCATCGACAACGGCCGTGCTGAGGAGGGTCTTCAGACACTTGCCAAGCTCCATGCCCACGGCGACGTCAACGACGCCTGGGTCCGCGCCGAGTTCGACCAGATCCAGGAGCGTCTCGCTGTTGAGCACGAGGCTTCGGCCAAGAGCTACAGCGAGCTCTTCACTGACAGGTCCTGCTTCCGCCGTCTCTGGCTTGCCATCTCTGTTCAGGTTGCTGCCCAGATGACCGGCGTCAGCGCTATTCAGTACTATTCGGTCGAGATTTATGCCAAGATCGGCATTGAGGGTGAGGAGACTCTCCGCTACCAGATGATCTCCTCCGTCTTGGCCCTTGTTGCTCAGTTCGTCTGCATGATGGTTATTGACAAGACCGGCCGTCGCTGGCCTCTTATCGGTGGTAACATTTTCAACTGCCTCATGTTCATCGTCGCCACTGTCCTTCTTGCCAGTTTCCCTCCCGACTCCGAAAACACTGGCGGCGGTGGTGCTGGCTGGGGTTTCATCGTCGTGACGTGGCTCTACAACGTCTCCTTCAGCGCTACCTGCGGTCCTCTCTCGTGGATCATTCCCGCTGAGATCTTTGACATGAAGACCCGTGCTAAGGGTGTCTCCCTGGCTACTATGATGTCCTTTGCTTTCAACACCATGATCGGTCAGACTACCTCTGTCGCTCTCGATGACAAGACCGGCATTGGCTGGAGATGGTATATCCTCTTCATCGTAAGCTCGCATTTTACCCCCTTCTCATATCCTCTACTAACAACTCCCAGGTCTGCAATGCTACTAATGCCATCTACTTCTGGGCCATCCTCCCCGAGACCGCCAACCGTCCCCTTGAGGAGATGCGATATCTTTTCACCGAGGCTCCGTTGTTTGTTCCCCTTATGGACACTGCCAAGTTTGCCGCCGGTGAAGATCTTGAACGCCGCGTTGAGCAGGTTGAGCAGAAGCAGGAGCTTGAGCACCACGACTAAATGTAGAGCGATGTTGAATTTGAAGCTGATGCTGGATCCGAACTGTGCCATATAACTACTATATAGAATAATTCATGGATCCACAGAATCAGGTACGCTAGCCCGTCGATTATAAGTGAGTCATTGTATTGCATCGACAACCAAAACTAGGTTGATGTGACTGAGTGTGTATTCGTGATTCGTATCTGTTTCTTCACCCTTTAACAAATCATAAACCATCAGTCTGCTCACATCCCTTCATAGTCACATGAACCATTGACTTCATCATGCCAAGCAAAAGTCCTCCATAACCCCATGACAAAGAAGCACCCAACACCTATCCCGCAATTAACTCATCAGCAAACGCCCCAACCGTCTCCCTCAGCTTATCCAAAACACCCTCCTCTATCCAAAAATGTCCCGCCGTCGCAATCTCGGTCCCTCTGAACCCCGACCCCATCTTGCCCTCCATCCTTGCCGTCCACGTCCTGAACCGCCCAACCGCTGTAAACCCATCCTCATCTCCAAAGATAACCATCGTAGGGTTCCGAACCAACTTCTCCTCCGCTGCTACACTCTGCGGGTCTTTGTTCCTGACCAGCGCTGACGGAAGTAGAGACATTGTCGCCAGATGAGAGACGATGCCTTGAGGGGGTGAGATCATGAGGTAAGCAGGTCTGGGCATGGTGAGATCCGTGATCCTGGGGAGATGCTCTCCAGGCTGAGGCGGGATGACGTTCGTGGGCGGGTTCTGCGACAAATTGCGAGAATGTCTCCCCGCTCGCGCCTTTGCGATAAAATCATGAACTCCTCGCCGAAACCTCTCATCGTCTAGCGAAAAGCTTCCCCTCGCACTTGAATGGCTTCGTCGTGGACTGCCCCCCTCATCACCGCCAATTCTGACACTCCGCTTACTCCTCCCCCTCACTGATCCATGCTCCATCATCGCGGCGCGGGCGCTTTCCAGGACAGTGTTCTGCTGCTCGGCGAGGTGCGCAGCTCGAAGACGGACCTCCGCGGCGTCGGAGCCAGCAATGGGAGATATAAAGGGTTGAAGAATTGCGTCGAGAGGGGGTATCTGAGTCGTGATCATGGCGCCGTATGAGTAACCGCCCATGAGGAGGATGGGTCGTCTTCGAGCTGATGCATTTGCTGCATCCAGCCTAAGCGGCTTGTCTGAATCCGTTGGCGTCGAAGGTTCGCTTCTAAGGACACCATCCGCTTGTGATCGAAAAGGGTCGAGGTAATGAACGTAGTGTAGAACAAAAGCGACAACGGTCGCATAGTCGTCCCGTTCAGGTTTCGAGGTCCACGAAGTCCGTCCTGCAGAGCCATGTGCACCTCTACACCCATCAGCGCCCAATTACCGTCAACGTACAGTAAAGAAACATACCGAAAGTTAAAAGTCACTACCAGAAACCCCCTTCGCAACAACTGCGCAGCAGCAGCTCCTACCACAGGGTCATCATAAGATCCTCCCATGGGCGCATAAGGATGCGCGACCACGGCCGCATGTCTCAGCCATGCGGGCGCCTTTGGATTCGCAGATAGTGATAGAGGATGGTAGATGCGACAATTGAGGGCGAGGCCGTCGTGGATGCTGGGAAGGGTTAGTGTAAGTGTCGGTTCTGGAAGCATTGTGGTTGTGTCATGACATGTTGGTGGCTTGAGTTGAAGTGATTAGCATGAGCAAGAAATGGAAATGCACAAAGGATGACATGGGATTGTGGAGGAAATACGTCAAATACCTGGGGGAGCACGGACGGGGAACTTCGGCCGGGATCCGGGAGAACAAGGTACTGCAGCAGGTAATAGAAGTTGGCTACACTACGATCACTACACTATCTACGTAATCATAACTGGGGTTTAGCCATTTCGCATTAAAAACCATTGATATATTCTTCACTTGTGATATAAGCCTGGTAGCATACAATGGTAATGTGTGCAGATGCAGTACTAAGCAGGATGCTTTAGTGACATCCTTCCATAGATAGCTCAAGCACATGCAGAGACAGTTCAGAAACAGGGAAACATACCATACTAATGCTCGTCTATACTTCTATGCCAAAAATTGTTACATCTCTCATTGAGCCTTCTTCACTCCCGCATCCTTGATCCTCTGTCTCCTCCTCTTAATCCATCCTCTAAGTTCATTAATCAACCCTATCACCAGCGGGACGCCAACTGGTCCCAGAAGCGGTAGATAAACCGCAATTTTGTGTTCATCAGGGAAATACAGCTGACCAACCATGCTCTTCTCGAAGAATGCCCTCTCCGCCTCCTCCTCAGCGATTCTAGCGTGCAGGAGCCCAGACGGTCCGCCCAGACTGGCGCATGCTTTCTGTAGGTGGTCCATGGTCGAAGCGACACCATCGGCAACGCTATGAGGGATGGAGATCGACGGCAGGGCAAGGGATAATCTTGCCAGGGAACCCAGAGTCGATGAGGCGCGCAGTAGTAAGTCCGCGGAGCGAATGCGAGACAGCGTAGATAGTCTCAAAGGCAGAGAGCCCGATTGAGGAGTTCCCAAAAGAGACAATAAGTGTCCAGTAAATGTAAGCATAGGCTGCTTGAGCGTCTCACTTGATACGTGTGTCGTTGTCTCGGGAAGCTTGAGGAGATACACACTGCCCCACTGCGGAAACATCCAAGACTGAGATGTCTCTGTCTCTGAATCAAGCCCAATTTGTTGGTCGCCGATGTAGATAACAAAGTTGACAGTAGGAGCGCCGGCGATTGAAGGCGACAGCGGCCATTCAGCGGCGTTGATAAACGAGGCAAGATCATCCTTACTCAGCACCTGCGACTGAGCACCAGGCGTCGCATAAAGCTGCACCTGGGTATCAATTGTGAAGTTGTGAATGGGTCCCAGCACATCGAGCATGGGTTTCATGTACTCCTCGATCGCAGTTTCGATATCCCATGTATTCGGAACAGCGCCAGCGGTGAAGAGAGAAAAGGTAAGATGGTACGTGGGAGAATATCGTAGGGATCGTGTGGTTCGCTTGGCCAGCATGTCGACAATCTCGGGGGACAAGCCTTGCGGCTTTGCATCGGGAGCTGAAGAAGTCGACAGGAGATACGAGATGATGGACTGTTCTTCGGAAAAGGTGGATTGCAGCTCGCTTGCAATGTAGGTCGCGAGGGCGGAGGAGGACGAGGACGCAGAGGGAATTGCGTTAGAAGGATATGCGATGTTGAGAACTGCCGAGTCAGGATCCAGCGAAGCAGAGTTGCTTTCGCCGGGCGCAAGTTGAATAGTCAGGGCGACATGCGAGTCGTCGTCTGCAGCGGGCGAAGGCGAAGCGCCGTCCTTTGGAGCAAGTTGAAGACGGAGGTGGTGACCCGAGAAGTCGTTATGGTCATCGAGGGCATGCTGTGTCAACCGCACAAGGTTCTGCGCTTCGTTCTCCTGGAGCGCATCGGCCTTGACGGATATCTGGAGGGGAAAGACGGGGCGACAAGCCTAGCAACTATTAGCACACAGACGGTCGCAATAGAGTATAACCTTACCTTTCCCTCAGCCCACTGCATCATCCCATCGAGAGGAAGGTTGGCGCGGTAGATTGTAGTTGTCTTCCACCAGATAGGCACACCGAGACAAAGGACAAGCAGCCAAAAGGAGACGACAATGCGAGTTCTCCTCGAGATGTCGGATGGTTTCTCGGGAGGCGGCTGAGTCGGAGCGGACGGCGCCGCGGAAGTGTCTTTGACGTCGCCGGGCGCCATGATGCCGTCCAGAAGAGGTTGAAGTTGAAGTAGAGGCGGGGGAGTTTGACGATTCTCTTATCAAAGCTCCCTGTCGGTTCGAAGCCATGATGGAGGGATGGAGCTTAGCTTAGACACGACATCACGATATCACGTGAGATCGGTGAGTACAAATGCCGATGCCGATGTGGAATTGCTAAGTTGGCATGTACAATACGCTATCGAATGTCTCTCAGTTTACTTGATGAATTATTTCTAGTGTTTCTGATATTTTGATCGGTTATCGAGTAGGTTTTTGTAACGAAACTTTTCTCCGGCGTATGCTGTTGGAGGAATAAAGCCTGTTATCAGAGCCACAGCACTTATAATCTCATCAGAAGAATACGAAAGCTTTTCCTATGTGATAGCTTACGACGACGATTCCTTCACCTATTTTAGAATAGGCGATTTCGTAAAAGGCTTCACATTCAATCTTGTTCGGCCCCAGTGAATGGTCAAGCTGACTGTATCTAAAAAAAGGTACGAGGTGTCAACGGTAGATCGCCAGGAACCCGTCAGCATCAAACACCCATAAGCACTCAATCTTTGCCTTTCTCCCATCCCCAATACCCATATCTTCCGCGCATGCGAAAGTGCTACGCCATGCTCAGAAGTTGAAACACTATGATGTTCTTGTCAAAACCATGAAACACGATTGAATCCCTGAATAAGGCCACATTCTTGTTCGGATCGGGTAATTAACTCGTCATGGGCAAGTTACAGAACTAACAACCCGAGTTGTGCTGGTGCAATGCCTGTACCGCACGTAAACTCTTGGCATGGGCCAAGCATTACGTCCTCACCAACTTGTCCTTTCCCTCTTCCATTCACAAGTCTGTTATTCTCTTAATATATAGCCAACACATCAAAGTCTGTTCTTTGCTCATCTATAAACCCCTTATATCGGTCTTCGGTGCTTTAGTGGAGAGCTGTGTCGTCACCTCTTATCGCCATCAGCCCATTGATCCACGTCAACGGCCTACCTCTCGTCCAGCTCCCATCTTCACTCATCAGCATTCCAATCTCCCTCCAGTTGATGAGCAACAATGCCTTGTAAGCTCCTCTCTCTCGCCTGCATAACCATCACCTAACCCTTTAGTCCCCCTCGCAATAACCGCTCCCGCAATCGCGGCCTCGCTGGCCTACCTCAACGCCCGCTCGTCAACCTGGTACGACCTCTTCCTCCTGCGCTGCGTCATCGCCGGCGCATCGCGCATGTACTATCGCGAATGGGCCGATCGTCTTAATCTATACTACCTCCTCGAAGCTATCGCCACGAAACCCTCCACATCCGACCGCGCCCTGCTCATCTTCGAAGGCAAGCGTCTCTCTTACGCAGATGTCTACGATCGTGTCCTTCGCCATGGCGAGTGGCTCAAGAAGGAGCTCGGTGTGAAGAAAGGAGATATTGTTGCGCTAGACTTTCAGAACTCTGATACATATGTTTTTCTCTGGTTGGGTCTTTGGAGCATTGGTGCGAAGCCTGCGTTTCTCAACTACAACCTTTCTGGGGCGTCGCTAGTCCACTGCCTCAAGGCTGCCACAACAAAGCTGTGTATCGTGGACCCCGATATCCAAGAGAATGTTGGTCAAGACGTCCGCGACGAGCTTAAGGAAATTCGCTTCGTTGTACATACACCAGAGGTAGAGGCACAAATCGCAGCTACTGAAGCTGTCCGCGCGCCAGATTCCGACCGATCCGAAAAGAGCCTTTCAAGCATGGCGATCCTCATCTATACTTCTGGAACAACCGGTATGCCCAAAGCTGCAATCGTATCATGGGGCAAGTTGATTGTCGCTGGTACCATGGCCGAGCAACTCCTCGACCGTTCAAAGGGCGACATCATGTACTCTGTAAGTCAGCACTCGCCTATCTCAAACCTGTGCTAACCATCTAGTCAATGCCTCTCTACCACTCCTCCGCAACAATCTTCTCTTTTAGCGCAACGCTCCTCTCTGGAAGCACCCAAGCTCTCGGCCGCAAATTCTCCACAAAGACATTCTGGCCCGAAGTCCGCGCTTCAGGCGCAACATCCATTCTCTACGTCGGCGAGACCCTTCGATATCTACTCTCTGCACCACCACAGTACGATCCCGAAACCGGCGAATGCCTCGACAAGAAGCACAATGTTAAAGTGGCATTCGGCAATGGTCTAAGACCAGATATATGGAATGAATTCAAGGATCGCTTCGGCGTTGAAGGCATCTGCGAGTTCTACGCCGCTACGGAGGGAACGTTCGCAACCTTCAACCTCAGCAAGAACGACTTCTCCGCCGGCGCTATCGGCCGCAACGGCTGGGTGTACAACCTCATCATGAGCTTCTCCGTCGCCCTCGTCGAAGTCGACTGGGAGACCGATCTTCCACGGCGCAACCCTCGCACGGGAAGATGCTACAAGGCCCGCACCGGCGAACCGGGCGAGATGCTATTCCGTCTACCGTCTAGCAATCCCTACGGTCGCTTCCAGGGATATTACGGCAACAGAGCTGCCACAGAAGCAAAGGTCTTGCGCGACGTGTTCAGCAAGGGGGACATGTGGTTCCGCACGGGTGATGTCGTTCGATGGGACGGCGACGGACGAGTCTACTTCCACGATCGCATCGGCGACACGTTCCGCTGGAAGGGCGAGAACGTTTCCACTGCCGAAGTGAGCGACTCGCTGTGCAAGCACCCCAGCGTCAAGGAGGCAAACGTCTACGGCGTATCTCTCCCCCACCACGACGGCAGGGCAGGTTGCGCAGCGGTGCAC
Source organism: Fusarium continuum (assembly GCA_013184455.1). Taxonomy (NCBI): domain Eukaryota; kingdom Fungi; phylum Ascomycota; class Sordariomycetes; order Hypocreales; family Nectriaceae; genus Fusarium; species Fusarium continuum. The sequence continues at coordinate 42,780 of JABCKB010000263.1, forward strand.
CTAGCCTCGGATCCCACGCCAGAGACAATGCAGGATATAGCGACGCATGTGCGCGCCGAGTTACCCAAGTACGCAAGGCCGTTGTTCCTGCGGATCGCAAGCGAGTTGGGTGGTGGGCAGATTACGGGAACTATGAAGCAGCAGAAGCACGCGCTGCGAGAAGCCGGCGTAGAACCCGGTGGTGATGAGAAGCTGGGCGATGTGTATTGGCTCAAGGGGGAGAGTTATGTACGATTTACTGAAAAGGATTGGAAGGAGATGCAGGGTGGAAGAGCGAAGTTGTAGAATAGAGTGATGATATAGATATAGACCGTCAGGATACCCATAGTGATAGCATTATTATAATATGTTGCCTTTACGTCGCCTTTCCTTCAGAGTCCGATTCAATGTGTGAACAGCGGTAATGCTAAAGTCTCTAAGACGCCACGATTTGCGCCGTTCTATTAGTTGCAAGATCACTGTTGTGGCCACGTAGACATCTATAAACGTGATTGTATGATATGCTGTATTGATTGATATGTGATGCGATATGTCCATGAATGCTTCATCTACGCTTCAACTCGATATCCTCCTCTTCTACATAGACCGTGACTGATTTCATTACACGTCACAGCATTTTAGTTAAATCCATCCCTGAATCCACTCCATTCATCTTTCAGGTCGTCGTTCCAGTTCAATTCATGATCCTGCTATCCCCAGACCAACACGTTGTTGGCCTTGCCCGCCTGAGTAGCTCGGTCCCATGCCGCTCCCGCCAGGAGCTGTGCCTGTTCGTTCTCTCATCCTCCTACCCTCCATGAGGCCTCGCAAGCCTCGCTTCTGCAGTCCAATCACACTACTTAGCTCGCCGTTCCACACAAAGTTGTCTCGCTCACTGCCACCAATCTCCGATGAACTCCATTCCGATCCGCTCTGGCTTGTTGTAGCGGACAGCTCGTCACTGGATGGTCGGTTCAGTTGCTGTACATTCGTGTTGAGTGTCAGGCCTTCAGTTCGAGTCTGGAGATCCGATGAGAAGCTGTCACCAGGTGTGTGTCCCAACGAAAAGTCCGAGGTGGCCGTCGGTGAACCAACAGGATCCAAAGTTCCGACGAAGAAGTTGGGGTTAAGAGACCCATCGATCCCTCGGCCACCACCTGCAGCCATGGCTGTCGCGTTGAAGACGGCTGCAGCGTTACGGCTGTCGAGCAAGGCATGCAGTCGCTCAACGACAGCTTCCAACAGTCCATCTATTCGGTAGGGTCGTGCGATCTGCAGCAGCGAACACAGAATCTGGGGTGTGCAGAGCGGAGATGATGGTGGAGGGAGAGAGCTTGTATAGAGGAAGTGAAGCAGCGCCTGGACTGTGAGATAAGTATGTGGAAGATACAGACATCGTGGCCGAGAGTTCGGTGGTAGTGAATGGGGCGTTGGCGCCGCGTTGATATTCGTCGGGTTCGCTTCATGGCCCATAGCACCCGTTGAAATACTTGAAGCTGCTGTGCTTGGAGGGACACCAGAAGAGCTCAACGATGAGCCTATAGTGCTGACCATAGATGCCGAGCTGTCTGCCACCCTCGAGTTTGGAGTGATTGTGATGGCCGACGCGCGCAGAGGATTGCTTGCAAGCCCTGACCGAAGAGTCATAGCATCACTTCCATCCTGTGTCGCTGTGCCTTCTCGTAAAAGCTGCACAAAGTATGGTCCCCATCTTCGTCCGACAATTCTCGAGTTGACCGGGATCCGTTCGCCGCCGATGCACAGAATATCCATATCTGCAAGTTCCCGCATGGCGAATGACTTCTCACCGAGCTCCTCGCTCGCCCTTGAATGGTATCGTCCGCCCGCTGTGTATCCAGCTTTACGCGCCAAACTCAGGCCAGGCCCAGCGTAGGGGCTACTGGCTGAGATGAATCCTGAAAGCGGGCTTGTCTTGCGGGGGTTGTCGTAAAAGCCAAATGCTTCAAGCTCGACCATGCATACGTTGGAAAAGTTGATACGTCGATGATTATAGTCATCGACGAGACTCCTTTTCCTGTTACCCAGAATCACAAAAGTATTTCGCCGGTTCCACAAAACTCCACGGTTCCAGCTGCCCTGGCTAAATACGCTTCCTCCAGCATCAATGCGGCTCCAAGTCAATGTTCGTAGATCCAGGGCCCAGAGAGCATACTCTTGCCGAGACGAAGTAAGATATGTGCCGCTAACCACAAAATGAGTGTCGATGACTCCGCCGTTCGGGAATCGCAGTCCTGGTGGTGAGTAGTTACCCGACATCGGCTTCTCTGTGAGAGTACCGTCCGGTGACCGAATTTGAAGCTCCAACTTGACGTCCAAGAAATTGTAGTTGCAGTAAATCAGCATTGAGGCGCCTGGTTCCCGGGCTTCTTGGCTGATGCCTCCATCATGGCGATACATCCCATTCGACTGCCGTCGGCCGAGCTTGGAGGCCACGGCAGGGGGCAATGGAGCAGTAACGCTTCGGTATGCGCCCCAGCTTCTGTCCAGGGGCTGCGTCGAGGTCCATTTCAAGCTGCGCAAGTTGAATACACTAATCTGTTCGATATAGTTGTTCCTGCCGTCCTGTCCACCGACAATCACCATTTCTGCACCTCCCGAGCCATCAATGTTAATACCGATTCGGCCCTCGTTAGGGTTGCCGGTAGAAGGATTATGTTGGAGAGCTGAAAGTGGAGCGCGGTGAGAAGAAAAGGTAGCGGAAGAGGGGAGGATGCAGGCGCAGTGAGCATATCGGCCCTGAGGGGGATCTTGTGTTGGAATAAAGGTCCAAGCTTTGGTATTCACATCGTAAATGTATATATCCGACATGACGGTAATCTCGGGCTGCTGCTGATCGCCGCCAGGAGGCTGGTTAGGGGCAGGTGACATGCCTCCATAGCAAACCATCTTCGTATCTCCCAAAGCGCACATGGAGTGGAAGTATCGAGGTGGAGGGACGTCGCCTGTAGTTTCCAACTTGGTCCAGTGTCGCCGGATGAGATCGAGCTCATACATATCTGATGTCAGAGGAGCGGGCCGGCTCCTAGACAGAATCCGTCCTCCAAATACATAAAGCTTGTCCCCTAGGATAGTGGTTGTAGCTCCGACAAGCGCATGGGGCTCACGCCCGGTCGTCCGGTGAACGTTGCACATGAGACCAGATAGATGTGTTGAAGGGCCCTGAGAAGGCCCGCCCACGGGATTCGATCGACCCTGAGCCACATTTGGCGATGGTCCAGCAGAGGATGATCCGGTGCTTCTGGGTTTAAGGTTATCGTTGGGGTCTTGAGACTCGTATCTAGAAGCGCTCGAAACGCTGCTCATGCTATTGTTGGCTTCATGAGTGCTGTATGGGTGCTGCGGTGGTGCCGCAGAGTTTGAGTCCATGGTGCTTGTCCGACTATGTATCTGACTCTCCGTTTTCGGGGGTGGTGTCGGCAGTGGTGACGTTGAACGTGACGGATCAGGGAATTTCAATATAGAGATCTCCCCCTCCGGCACACTAGGCAGATTGGGAGATGTCGAGTCTGGTGGTGGTGGTGAGTCTTGATTGGGAGGTGATCGTGGGAGAGGTTTCGCAAGACTATATTGGAGAGTCAGGTTTCGAACATGCTGAACAGCGGATGTCTCGTTTGTGTTCGGGACAGTCGAGGTCGGGACGCTCGATGTAGAGGAGTGAGTGGAATGTAGACTTCTAGATGAGCTCTTTAGGTGCAGTCGTGAAGGGCTCCGAGAGAGCTTGACGGACGGTAGCTTTCGAATGCCTCGATAAACGCCAGCGAGGAGATCGGGAGTGTATCGGCCGGTCGGCTTATCATCGGACACGAGATCGGGAAAGCGGGAGGAGTCGTCGTTGCCTGTTGAATCCTGGCGGACTGTTAGTTCTGGAGAATCAACCATGATGCTCGACTGGAGGTTGTGAATGGCAAAACATGAGACAACACGATAGATCAAAGCTCGAGGCAATGACTTGCGATGGCGGGGAAGGGCAAAGGAGCTTGCACAAAGGGCTAACCAAATAGGAAGCAAAAGCAACAAAAGGTCCAGAAGACGGAGGCCAAGGCGAAGGATGAGCCAGACAGACGTTGCGTGGAGATCGCGAGTGCGATCCGGTGAGAACAGGGGCGTCACCGCCAAAGATGGGTCGGGACAGGGCAGATGGGCAGGGCCAGGTAGGGTTAGCGAGAGTAGTCGAACGCTGATCGAAAGCGCGGAAGGACTGGAGCGTCGTCAAGAGACACGAGGGCTCAGGGAAGCGAAAGGGAGGAAGGTTCGTGGCTGTTGGTGGTCGCGGGGGAAGAGGCTCCGTCTGGAGACAGAACCGAGATGTCGAGCCCGAAGGAGGATAAGAACGACAGGGACAGAGCGGGACGGAGAAGACAAGGGCCACGCGGTGGAGCAGGGCTTAGAGACGAGATGAAATAGCGTACGTACCGTATTGTATGTGTGCAGCGTGTGCGTGAGCGAGAGCGTATGCGCTGCCTGAGTTATATGTAAAGTCAATCGGTTAGGTTGTTGTGTTGTGGTCGCAGGAGCGAATCTGGCGATGCAAGTGCCAGGGAGGTTGGGCGACGCCCAAGGCGAGTGCCTCACAGCATGCACTATCTCCCACTGTTAGTGCAGTATGTACAGTAGCTGTGGCGCAACCCTTTTCTGAGTGACTGGACCGACATATGCCAGGGACAACAGGGTCTGCGCGACTAGAACAGGCCCTCAAGTCGTGATAAAGGGATTGAGCCAATGTCAAGGTGAGGTGAAGTGACAGGGTAGGGTAGACGTTTGGCAGCTGGGCGCACGGACGTCAAAAGTTAAGGAGGGGGGTTCGTTGAACGAGGTGATGGATGGATGGATGGATGTGACGCTGCGAGTCAACGAGTATACGGATAGTACAACATGTAGCTACGCGCGCATGGACGTTCTGTTTCGTATTGTGCTGGCCAATTACAGCTAACTATCAGTATTCGTTTAGTTGACCAAACATGTTGGATATTCTGCCGCCGGTCTTGAAAACAATGATTCCCTCCACCAGTCTACCGGTATCTCACAGTTTTTGGTCCCTTGCCGAACGGTGGGTCAGACCCTCGAAGGATTGTACAGTAAGGTAGCCAAAGTTTTACTAGCTCCAGCACCTTAACCTGAAAAAGGGCTTGGTTTCGGAAACAAGGGATACGACAGAGCTTCCGGAACCCTTGAATGTCCGTCCGATTGGGATCGACTATGATGACAAAAGGGATTTGATAGGGGTTTTCAGAAGATGGACAATAGGGAAACAAGGAGTCGTTGAGTTGGGTCCATCTCAGGGGTACCAAGCAAGACGAGGTCCCTTGAAAGAAAGGCGTTACCTACCTAACTAAGATGGGATGAACCAACCAATAAGCACACCTCAATCACGTGCGGAGCAGTTTGAGAAGTGCTGACTCCAACGGCCAAACACGCAGACACGTTCCAAAGGGGGGCAACCTGGAAACCTACCAGAACGTCTTCTATCCTAACATGAATAGATCGAATAACAAAAAAAAGAAAAAAACCCAGCCAAATAAATAAAAGATCATATACAAACTAATACCTTGAGGTCCTAAACCACGTACACATTTTCCACATCGTATTTCTCTTAAGATCATCGTAAGAAAACATCTAAATTTACTAGTTAACCCGCGAGTTCCAGACGAGATTAGCCGAGGGTCCCTAAAGACGCAGGAAACCGTCACTCGCCCACCCCCCCTAAAACGCTGACAGCGCCTAGAAGCTAACGTTAGAAGCTGGAGTGGAAGCAATCGCGCTTTTTGGCGACAAGGGTCCCTGTTTGACACCCGGGTCTCTGGGTCCATCGAGCACAAAGTCAGTCCAACGAGTGCGTCACGACGAACCAAGTGTGAATATATGACTTAGTTCACTGTTATCATCATTAGATGCCTAGAGCAAATAAATCACTCGTCGACAAGAACACTGTGGTACAAGGTCCCATGTCCTCGTTGCCCTCAACCCTTAACTCTATTGCTCACTAGAGGGTGACAAGGATCCGTCAAAAGTAATCTTGAAATCAATATGAGTCCAGACCTCGTTTCCATTCTCCTAATAGAATTTCTGCTGCCCTTTGACAGGAAAATAGTCAGTGTTGAGAGATAAACCGCCCTTGATGCCGCCTTTAAGAACACCAGCTTGAATGCCTACATAGGTCGGAGTCACATAGATCTCCCAGGTCTCCAGACTCACAACGCCAGCGACCTATTGCAGTGGGTGTCAATTAACGTAACTTGGGCTGTTAAAGTTCTGAACTTACTTTGACGGGACCAAAGCTCCATTCGAGATCTTGGTAGTAGTCACTCTCCAGGGCATAGCCTTCTACCTCAAGTTTCTCTTGTTCAACTTCATAGGAAGTATAATCCTCATCAGATTGCTCGAGGTTAACAAAAGCAGCTGTAAGAAGCCAGTCAGTGCATTCAAGAAGGTTTTCTATTGTTCTAAACATGTTTTACTAGTGTCGTCAGACATTTTGGGCAGAGGCTAGTGCTCGGTATGGATGATAGAGGGTGTGATGCAAACGTCTAAGAGTTGAAGTCGGAAGAAGAAATGTTTGTCACTTTGAGAAGAGAGTATTCACGGACATGCTATTTACAACATGTCAACTAAAAGAAGCCATGCTTGCGTCATCTCAGCTATCGCTAGGTTCTTAAGCAACCAGCCCACCCCAGCCATCTCGCCCAGGTCTCTAGTAGTTTAACCTGTGTGCCGGCTTCTCTTCGTTGGAGAAGAATAGCCTACTTTCATAATCCTAAAGCAGAATATCTCGTTAATAAATAGCAGGAAAGCTCTTGTTGACATTTGATGTTAATTCAGTATTAGTGACTTTTGCACTATCGCACCTGGCGGTGATATGAAAACTTGGAAGATCAAATACATCAAACAATAGTGTGATACTTATCCCATCATCTTGCCATGCCAGAGGTTAAACCCATGATGAAGCGTTCATATGCTGGTTTCTCAAGGTACACGCTCAATTGTCCCACCTTCCCAATTGCGACATGGGTTTCAGTATAATGTGGTCAGGTAACTTGGATCTCACAACCCCGCACAAACCTCATCATCAACCAACAAGGCGCATAAAAAATGCCAGTGTCAAAGCAAATAGTAGAGGACGTCTTGAAGGCGATACCCTCCCGCATCCGCGGTCCAGGTGGCGCCGTCGCTGTGGTCCTAGACGGCGCACTTGCTCACCATCGTGTTTGGGGATACGCCGACTTCAACCTTAGGATCCCCATGACTCTCAAGACGCTATTACCTATCTGTTCCATATCGAAACAGATGCTGTGCGCTCTGGTCGTGGACCTGGAGCGCAATCCCACACCCGCCTTGGCTGCCAAGGGCAACGTGCGGGAGCAGTTTGAAGCCAAGCTTAAAGAACTACTTCCTGAGATCACCAAGAACAGCAAGTTGACCATTGATGATCTATGCAACAACCGATCTGGTATCCGCGACTACTGGGCTATCACATTGCTCTGGGGCGCGAAGCCAGAAGATCGCTATTCGTTAGCTGAGCATAACGAACCAATGTTGAAGAGGTTGAAGTCATTACATTTCGAGCCCGGAACTGAGTACTCTTACGCCAATACCAACTACAACATCGTAGCGCGGGTTATCGAAGCTGCCACTGGAGAGTCGCTCGCATCTTTGCTCAACGAGCGGATATTTGCGCCCGCTGGCATGAAGACCGCGGAGCTGTACCCAGACACGGCAAAGCTTCCTCCACCATGTGTTGGCTACGAAGGCGATGAGCAGCGAGGTTATATCCCTGCCGAGAACCGCATCGAATGGGCCGGTGATGCGGGTATAATTGCTTCGCTTGCCGACATGATTGCATACGAGTCCTTCCTGGATCGCAGCCTGTTCGACCCCCAAAGCTGGTACCGCAGTATCTTTCAGCCTTCGGCTTTCAGCGATGGCATCCCTTCGACATATGCGCAAGGTCTAGCTCACAGTGAAATTGGAAGTGCAGCAGCCATCGGTCACGGAGGCGCCCTGCGTGGTTTCCGGCTCTATCGAGCTCATGTACCGGAAGAACGGCTGTCGGTTGTGGTCATGTTCAACCACGAAGCTGATGCTGCATCCCTTTCTGAGCATATTATTCAGAGCATCCTGGGCCTTCAGAAGCCGCCAGCACCTGCGCTGGTTGATGCATCACCCGCTTGGCCAGGCATCTATCTCGACGAAGGCACCCAGTTGGCTATTACTGTGACGCTTGGCCTCAAGGGACAAATCTTGGTCACGTATGCTAACTATGTCGAGCCAGTCAAGCTTACGGATCCCGAGCGTGGTGAATCTCGCGGAATGGCGGCGATACTTGGCGGCGATACCCTACGCATTCAGCGTCTAAAGGAAAACAGAACCATAACTGCGTCGCGCCTCAAGCTTGATGATACGCTAGTGGACAACTCTTTGTTTGTGGGTGACTTCTACTCTGCAGACATCGACTCGACGTTCCACTGCGTTGACCAAGGAGGTCTCATGTTTGGCACGTTCGATGGGTATCTGGGACAAAGCCCAGCTCAGTTTATGCGATATCTCGGACAGGATGTGTGGGCGCTTGCGAACCCGAGGGGCATGGACGCGAAACCACCAGGTGACTGGACGCTGGTGTTCCGTCGGGATGAGAAGAATGCTATTGTTGGCGTGGCGATTGGATGTTGGCTGGCGAGGAAGATTGACTTTGTCAGGAAATGATCTTCTGGGGAGGAAACGGATAAAGCGGCGGTGGTAGAAGAGTTCTGGGGATTCAAAGCTAGTGCAATGGGTTGTATTAATGTTACTTGGCAGGACTTGTAGTAGAGCGAATAGTCTCAATTATAATGAACTCCGATCCGGCGACATACTACACTCTTTGGTGGGTATTACACATTTTATAACCTAAATAGTAAATATATAAACATGCATTAACACTCTCAAGATATCCGGGCTCGTCAAACGTAGGTGCGAGGCAGTATTAATTTTTGGCCACAACTCGAGATGTCTTGCGATTAGACAGTAGCTGAGGGATCTATACGTTCCACTCCGGTATCGGTGCCCAAGATATAACTTGTCCTTGCTGCTTGACCAGTATTTCATGGAAATAAGCTTACAGTCAAGTTCTATCAATGTGCGATTTCTCTGTAATCAGTAGTCTATCACAGCAACGTCAGGGTACGGCAAAGAAATGCGATCTGTTGGTAATCCAGCTTTCACAAGCTCATGTGGACCATGCCTGAAGGTAAACGCCGGCATCGGCGACCGACGGTCCGGAACCCCGCATTTCGAATTTAATTAACCTCATGTCACCATCGAGGGGTCAGTGCGAAGAAATTACTGTATCAATTGAAGGGCTTGCTCAATGCCTCACGTTCGACAGGGAATATATAGTTTGGTCATTTCTTCATTTATTCTTCATCTCAGAGCTGTCAAACGGCTCAAGTCTAGACTAGTCTACGAGGGACAGCTGGTCGTTCCGTCACCACAGAATATCTGCTGTGTTTTGCAGCGGTGATTCTCATGTCGTACTAAGCCCAGTGGCACCCAATCCTAGACCATCATCCTTTTGCGCTCATCTGTTAGGTATCATGATATATTTTGTTTTTGTTTTTAAATGTTTACTGGGGGACGACCTTCTCCTTTGCGAGAGGGGTGAATCGGAGGTAGGGCTTGACGATGCGGAAGTCGGGGAAGAGGGTCTTGGCCTCCTCGTTCTTGACGGAGGGGTGGACAATGACGTCCTCACCGGGAACCCAGTTGATAGGAGTGGTGATGCGGTACTTGTCACCGGCCTGGAGGGAGTCGATGACGCGGAGAACCTCGGCAGCGTTGCGGCCGGTGGAGGCAGGGTAGGAGAGGATGGTGCGGATGGTCTTCTTGGGGTCGATGAAGTAGACGGATCGGATGGTGAAGGCAATGCCCTTCTCATCGACATTGGTAGCATCCTGCTGGTCGATCCTGGAAATTGTCAGTACTGGCTGGATGCCAGAGATGGAGAGATGATCTTACATGTCGTAGAGGAGAGAGATCTTGCGCTCCTTGTCACCAATGATGGGGAACTCGACGCTGCCGCCGGTAACCTCACCAATGTCCTTGATCCATCCCTCGTGGGATGAGATGGTGTTGGCAGAGAGACCAATCAGCTTGACGCCACGCTTGGTGAACTCAGGCTGGAGCTTGGCGAAAGCACCGAGCTCAGTGGTGCAGACGGGGGTGTAGTCCTCGGGGTGGGAGAAGAGGATGACCCAGTTGTCGCCGATGAACTCGTGGAAGTCAATGTTGCCCTTTGTGGTCTCGGCCTGGAAGTTGGGGGCGGTAGAGCCCAGACGAAGGGGAGCGGGAGCAGACATTTTGGATAAGGGTGATGTGAGTTGAGTTGAGATGAAGTAAGAAGAGAGAAATTGGGTTTTGGGAGGGAGGCGGGGAGCGGGGGAAGAGGGATTATATAGACCAGCGTAGGTAGCTGTGAGACTTGTGGCCGAGCAACAGCCTGCCACCTTGACGGCGAGATGGCCGAAAGTAGCTTGAATCAGTCTGTTTCGTTGATTTTGGGGACCTCATGTGGGTAGCGGGAGCTTACAGCACAAGACGCGTTCACACCTTGTTGGAGCAATGAGCTAGTTAGTGGCACGCCCAGATAGAGATAGATAGGCAGGCATTGAAGCTAAGGGTGACGATCTGGGCTCTCTGGCAGTGCAGTTTAAGACGCCACGAGGGCTGTGACATTGGTGATTGGGACGGCCAAGCTTGGGGGCTCCAGCGTTGGTGTTGGTGTTGGCGTTGCAACCGTCACCCCTCCATTGAGACCCTGAGAATAGTGCATCTGCTTGTGGTGCATGTTTAACGGCAATAAAAGGTAATTATTATTTGAGGAGTCAACGTTTAATCGGCTGTTGTATCTATTACTTACAGCTCTATTATTGTCAAATGATTATTCTGTTTATCACCCATTCATCATGACAACCCCGCCATGAATATCAGAGAAACAAAGCATCACGACACACACCCCTCACTAAAAAAGTCTCCCCCACCATATCCGCCGTCGTCAGCCCCTCACTTGACCCCAGAGGGGCAAGGCTCGCTATTGCGTGCTGCGAAGGTGCAGCTATTGGCTACCTCTGGCGCATTGTGCCATCGGACGCGGCAATGCTGCCATCGCCATGCTCCTGACGCAATTGCTGTGGGTGAAGAGCAAAGGGATGATGCGATGGGCCGGGGGTGCATCTGTGCGCTTCGATGGGCTTCGGAAGTCGGGGTGGACAAGGTGGGTTTTTCGTTTTAGATTAATATTGACTTTGGGAATGGTGATCGGACAGATGGCCCTGCAAAGAACAATGATAAGTATGAATCTTGTAGATTTAATAGGTGCTTGGCAAGGGACGATATCAATATACGGAATATCATAACCTGTTCGTCTATCCAGCAAGATATGCCAAACAAATGGTCATGCTGCACTGGTTCATCACTATACAACCCCTGCCCCATCAACCCATCTTTCACAAGACGCCATGGCAGCCAAGCCTATCACACAACCATCGCATCACATCGCGTTACGCCGTAGCTCGCAGATGTCTTTGCGATAAAGAGACAGCTGCCGACATTCAAAGACACAAGTCCCGCCCGAGCCGCCCGGCGCCGCTATTGTGCTGACGGATGAAGCTTTCAGGGTATTCGACAGTAGCTAGAACGTCAAGATTAGGTAGAGTAAGTTAGTAGTCAAGAGCCTTCGTCCTCGTTAGCCGTGCGCGAAATAATTATCCGCTGTCGCGGGATGGGCTTGCATGAGCTGCACTTAAAATCTGCCTGGCCCAGGCTGTCTCCAAGATAGACCAATGTTCTGGGGGGATTGCACAAACTAAAAAAAGATTAGTTCTCGGAGAGAGCTGTTCAAGGATGGCAATTGTTAAATATTTTGCTTGATATTAACCAATCTGATAAACCATGATCACGGACGCAAGACAACTGGACTATACGGTAAATAGAAGCCGAGGGCATCAGGCGACGAGTAATAAAGGTCATGATATACCCGCCTCGGTCGAAATAGACTAAGACTCAATCTTGGTCATAAACTTAGATACATTAGTCGACACTATATAGCATTCTTCCTGGGCTTACGGAATATTATCCACGGATGTGCCCTGTCTCGTCGCAAGTTTGATCTCTGCAAGATGTTCGTTAGCTTAACCTACGTCGGCAGTCCATTCTTGCTTATTCTCCCAATTCAGACAATTACTATCAAATTAGATCGGGCCGCGTGGCCTAATGGCTAAGGCGCTAGATTTCGGTAATCCGTATTGCGGGGAAAGCTCTAGAGATTCCAGGTTCGACTCCTGGCGTGGTCGCTCGATAGTTCTTTTTTAGTCGTTCTAGAATCAGCATACTAGTTAGCGACTTGTTTTTGCTGCTTTGTGAATAAAGTTTGGTAAGGTATGCATGGCTGCGTCTCGGCAGCTCCCGTTTTTACTGAAGGCATGGTGAATCGACGGGTTCAATCTGCCTGGGGTCGCTGATTGCTTTTTATGCAGGTCCCTGGAAGCGAGGCGCCAACCTAAAACGAAGCTTAACTGAGTGGCTGAATCATATCAGAACCGGACTGAACCAACAGTGCTTCATCCCCTTGTGATTCTTGCTGCTCGAATGCTCGACATCTTTCAATGTGAAGTGGAGCATAATATCTCTATTTGCTTCCAAATAGTAGCTTGGCTGCTTGGAATCAGCCTCAGTGCCTTTCATCACAGTGGGGACAGCCTCATTGCGATCGCCCCGATCTTTGAGGCGGTCTGATACGTGCACTTGGAGTCTGAAACTCGGGGGACCCAAAAGTTAGTGTCAGAAGTTGAAGCAACTACCGGGCTAGGAAGAGTTTGTGCCACGCGTCGGACAAGTTCCCTGTTCCTCCTTGACGCTCGCGGATCTTGGACGTCAAATCAAGTGTGGTCCATATTAAGGGGCAGTGGAGAACAAGGTGTGATCACCATTTTGGGAGCTGGGACAAGGTATGGATCGCCAGCCGCGGAAAGACGAGAGTTTGTTCAGGAGATAAGGTAGGCTATGGCCGAAGTTTAATACCTACCGCACAGCCTTTGAGGTTGCAATTCCGTTCTTCTTCTTTGTGTTCTTTGTTGTGTTTGTGTCCCAGACAGCAAGGGGCCAGCCATTTCTCTCGTTTTTTTCTCCTAAACATCGTCTTGACGATGATGTTCACAATGTCTCGTCCATCAGTTGTGACCTGCATTGTGATTGCGGCCGGTGTCTCTCTTTTCCTGGTCGTTTTCACGTTTTTTCAAGAATCCCTAACTGTTCCATGGGACTACGCACATAACAAGGCAGAAGAATATTGGGATAAAGCCTTCTCGTACGTTAACCTCTTTAATCTTTGCTCTGACCTACCATCATTCTTTTTCAGTGGTTGCAACTGCACGAGCTCCCCCCGCGCGTCGGTCGCATCAGCAAAAAACTTGGCATCACTCTTGGCTCGCGCTAACGATTATCTTAACTTGACGACAGACAACAAAACAGCTCCTCATACAACAGCTCCGTATACAACTGCGAAGACCCATACCGTCGACCTGGCTACCTCTATATCCCGGCTGATATAAACGGCACCGACCAATACAAGAAGACGCAATGGATACCGTTTACGGATGATCTGCTCGACGCCGACGCTCCCGACTACGCAGTCTATCCCGCAGCCGGCGAGGTTATCTTCAACGCGACCGAACCAGAGTTTGACTTTGTCAACCTCACCTCTACACCGCGGCAATGGCTTCCCGAGGCTATCGCTGAGAGCCAGCGTAGGAAGAAGGCGATTAACGCCAAGAAGGACACTGGTGTTGATGCCTTTGCTCCCTTGAAGGATGATGGCAATTTTGGCTGGCTCTGGGGACGTCGCATCATCCTGTTCAGCGACTCGGTTGATCGGTTCATGATGCAATACTTCTGCGGAGAGTTCAAGCGAGGCATGCAACAACCCGCGCCGCACACCATCGCCACCTGCGACATTCCCGAGTTCAACCTCACCTTTATCCACTGGCACTTTGCCGGAACATTGAACTACCGCCCAGATTGGTGGTGGATGGATGACATGGGAGAAGTTGCCTTTGAGGATCGATGGGACAAGTTCTGGACCCCGATGAACGACCAGGTCCGCGGCCCCAACGGCAGACCAGACTTGATCCTCTGGCAGAACGGCCTCTGGGACCAGCGCGCTTTCTGGGAGAGCGGCGAGGCCAACCACGAGAAGGACGTGTATCCCATGGGCACGCGCGTGCGACAGCTGGTCTGGCAAGAAGTCCGCTTCGTCGCCGCCCGCATCCGCAAGTTTGTTGAGCGCATCCACACCGAATTCGGCGACGCGCCCACCATGTTTCGCAGCATGACAGTCCATCGTGTCAGCGACGCTGCCGATGCAACCATCTACGACCTCGAACGGCTATCGCGCGCGACGGCAGAGAAGGCAGGCCATGAGGTGTTTGAATGGGGTCGCATAATCACCTCGCTCTCGATGCTGTACAAGGACAAGACGCATCCCGGCAAGGGCCCGGCGAGTTGGCTTTGGGGAAATATGGTGCTTGAGTACCTTGCGCGTGTGGGCGAGGCGAGCGATGAGACGAGGAAGCCCTACTTTGATGGATGGGACAAGTGTCATTCGCAGTTGATTAACTGGGGCGGGCGGTAGTGTTTAGAGCAAGCCTGTATAAGATACCTTACGACCGGAATAGACTAATTTCAACGACCATGACTTGTACTCAACTCTGTGACGGTATCTGCCGTGCTTTATGGGGCTTTCAACTCCAGGTTATGCAACTGCGGTTCACAGACGTAGACAAAGCTTCGGACAGTTCTCACGTTTTCGAATGACACCAACTTTACCAACAATAGGTAGCTAGTGCCTTGTTTCGGCAACATTCAAGGTTGTTTGCCAGGTCTGAGGTATCCTAACTCTGTTACTTTTCATTAATTCAGAGACTTTATCTTCCAGTCGTTTGCCTAAGTTGAACCACACCATTTCCGTGCAGCCAATTCAGTCCACCTGTAATAATCATCCTGTTGAAGGTTTAATTCCCTTTCCATGTCAAGCCAGTCTAACCTCATCATCATCAAGCTAGCACCTTGCGCCCTTATGTCTTACAAGTTGTAAAATCCCTCGAAAGTTCTTCCACGCGAGCCACCGCAATCTTCCCCAGAGCAGGATCCGGGGCCTCTGATGTAAAGACCAGCGCCAGCACAAGGGCAGCATCGAGTCTGAGGAGACGCTCTTCTTGCGAGGTGACCTCAGGAAAGGCTGTAACTCCACTATAACCCTCGATGAAGCCCTTGTCAACCTGGCCGAACTCGAGGGTGCGGAAGATGTCAATGGGTGCTGGCCCGACGAGAGCGTTGGTCCAGTCGATAACGGCGTTTATTCTTCCCTTGCTGTGACGAAGGTTGACGTCGCGAAAGTCCATGTGCAAAAGACATGAAGGAAAGCGTTTGAGGCCTTCGAGTGTGGTGTGGACTTGATCCCAGTTTGCGATCCAACCTGAAACCTCTGGAACTGCTTCGGATAGTACTGAGAAGCGCCGTTGCAGTCTTTTCTCAAGCGTCGAAAAGACATCTTCTGTTTCTAGGGCGACTGTTCTCATAGCTGGATCGAGTAACGACGTCGAGTGTAGTAAAGCTGCCACACGACCCATCTCCTCGAACGTAATTTTAGTTCCATCGTCGTCTATGTACTCGCACAACATGGCTGGATAGCCATCCTCTTCGAGGTATTTGTACGGCTTGGGTACAGGAACCGGTCCATCTTGAAGAAGGCTGTAGATGCGCATTTCCTGCTGGAGCAGGTCCTTGGCGTCATTGCTGGGGTCATTTGCATTCTGGTAAATCTTGACTCTCGGAACCCTGAGCACAACTCGGCCGTAGACTGGAGATGTGGCTTTGTAGACGAGGCATTCGAGGCCTTGGCCGGTTATTTCAACGTCGACTAGGTCCTCTGCCTGGATGAAACGGCGGGCTAATCGCATGGTGCTCCGCTGTGGCCCTGGGACGTTGAACGTGGATGAGAGTTGAATGATACTCAGGCCAGTTGTGAGAAAAGATGTAGAATTCTGGTTGTGCTGTGAAGTGAGGACCTTCTTACTCCATCTTTAGCGTCATGACGATGAGTCACAGCAGAAGATACCGAGGTGAGATATTAGTTGGGAGCACATCTCACTTTCTGATTATGTCAAGTTATAAGCAGCTTCAACACCAGAGATGTGATTTGTGCTTTTAAGTTGTTGAATAGTTTCAAATTTCTACTGAATTGTCTCAACTAACTGAATCAGAATATTCCTCTCTCCAGCTCGACTCCCATCAACAGCTGTCCTAGCAGAGACTTAATGAATATCCGGCAAAGCCCATAACAATCGCTTCCGGTCTTGGTGTATCTTCTTCGTCCAAGTATCAAAGCCTGACTCCCATTTCATGCCGCTCAACGGTTCTCCGCTTCGGTGAGAGAATTTCAGCAAAGACACTCTCGTGGTAGCCATGAATCAACACTTTGTGTTCCTTGCTCAACTTATCGAGCCAACCGTCAAACCTGGAACCAATTCCGTCATAGAACTCAATCTTGCCGATGGATTTCAAGTTTGAAAAAGAGCCCCGGCCTTTTGCCTCGGCCAGGGCAGCAATGGGGGCGTAAATAGAGCGGTCCAGGGCCTGCACCTCGAAGAGGACTGAACAGATTGAAGGTGGGAGTAGCTTGACAAGGCCTAACTTGGGCGTGCCTTGGTTCGTCATATCACTGTCGGGTTCCAAGCGCACTCCATCTCCGCCTAGTACAAGAGTTTTTAGTCTGGTGAAACTTTTGAGTGAACCAAGAACCTTGTCTGCTCGACTCCTGACCGATTCATGATGCCAAAAGACCGCGAGATAACGTAACGTATGTCTCCGAGAAGAGAGTGCTGCCGATAGTGTCTTAGGCGAGGTACATAAGTCAGAGATTCTGAGATTTTCGCTGGAAATGAAAACAAATGCCTTGAGTTGCAAACAGGCCCTCATGAGACGCCCTAAGTCTTCTGGGGAGACACGGCATTTGGCAATTTTGAGGCATTTGAGGTTTATGAGGTGCGAATACCGTGGAGGGTCCAACCATTCTAAATCCCGTACTTCGATAAACAGCACCTGAAGATTGGGGCATCTTTTCAATATAGTCTTGACTTCATCCAGGTCGAATTGAGGATCGTTGTATCTTGTTCCGCTGGCAGATTTCGATATGCAGATGGCGCAAAGACTCCAGCCTGTCGGACTCGTTGAGGATGAAGCCAAGAGGCCACCTTTTGCTCCGCATGATACGAAGTGACTGAATATTAGGCGTCTTGCTCAACAACAGATCCGGACAAAGGCTCAACCTCACGGGACACTCAATGTTTCTGTTGGGCCCAAGTCCTGCCCCTTGCAGGATCATGTCTCGCTGTTTTGCTATGAATTTCGCGTCGAGGTCCCCATCATGCGGTGTTGGCGAGGGTTCTAAGGTGAGCCGACGAACGAACACGGCCAGGTCGGGACGAGTACGCATATGATATACGAACCTGACGAAACGGTCTCGCTGCCATCTTCTGGTAGGAACGTTGTGGTAGGCGAATGGCAACGCAACTCTGTACAGGGCTCGACAAGTTCGTGCAAGGTGCAAGGCTGTCCAGATCAGAAGCCGAATCCAGCTCATCACTCCGTGTCCTATCCAGATCAGGGGCAGTTGTCGGAAACTCCAGAGAGTAATGGGTCAAATGATCGATTTGGCAATGGTAACAAAGATGTGTGCATATCTCGTGAAGTATCTCAGCAGGAAGAAACTGCAGCGCAGCTTGTGGCATGGTGATGAGTTTGAGGGAAAGAAGAAAAGACAAGTGGACGACTGGAGGCAGTGAAGTTTGGGTTTAAAAGGAGACATAGAATATGAGAAAGGAAAAGAAGTAGAGAGGCGGCAATCCAGCCTTTTAACACAGTAGACAGAACAGCAACCCCCCCTGTACGCAAACAATTCTGCTGCAGCAATAGCCAGCCACAGCTCACCGTGGCGCGCAGATAATATGTGAGCTCCAATAGTATGTTGGAAATCCTGCAGCCAACCACTTGGTAAGGCAGCCTGGTAATAAAGTACTAACAGCACGCCTTTGAACAGCCTGCTTGAGCTGTTAGTAGCTGCTAGTATCAAAAGCAAGCACTCCCGTGATGTAACCTTCTGAGACACTTGTTTGGGTAGTAAGCAAGTCAGGATAGGCAATCGGGTATGAGAGGTAATCATTATGTCTTTGTGGAACACAAGCAGTGGTTGCGCTCGGGTAGGAACATGGTGAGTCCTGGCTTGATAACTGATGTTGTCGGTTTGCGGAGGTTTAGCCCCGTGAAAGACAAAGGAAAAACCACATACGTTAATTACGCGTAGAAGACCATCACTAAATCCTAAATGAGTGTATTGATAAGTATTCGGTATTTATGTGCTAGTGATTCCAAGTCTTGCGAAATCTCTCATGCCGAGTATCACATCTTGTCAACCTTACGGGCCTCGAAGTCTACATCCCGCTAAGATAAAAGAACCTTAGGAAACGTGGGCATTGAAATTACATAGAATGTTACTTCGCTATCCCTCGTAAAATCTCCGAGCAACTAGAGCAGATACCCTGATTGCTTCTTGCCAAATCTAGTCTGACGGGCGTCTTGGGATTCGAAAAGTGTCCGTTCCTTACCGCCTCGACCAGTTCGAGCGCAGGCTCATAAAGACTGAACTGCTGTCTTTCGAAGTTGATAAACTGGATTGAAGAAGGAAGCAGACCCATAAGGGCGACTCTAGACGAGTTTCCAATCTTGTTTTGGAGGGGTACCAAACGCGTATCCCTCCAATACCAGGGTTTCCAGCTTGTCGACCTCTTCAGCGGTGTGATACATTTAGGTGGCTAAATAGAATTGTGAGATCGACAGTGGATCTATAGATGTTTCATCGACCACGAGGATCCCGAGAACAAGTGCACTATTCTCGAGAGTTTAAAGTGTTGCTCAATCTTACAAAGCCAAGTGCAACTCCAGGAAGTTAAACTTGCAGCATGCTAAACTTAAAGCTATAATTTCTACCAAGCTGAAGAATCCCTAAATCCATTTATGCATGCATGCGAATCCTTGTGCAGCCCACTGTAGTCCTTGCGAACAGTTGGATACTGCTTGACAAAGTTGGGAGGAGAGATCTTTTTATGATTTGAAATGCCCTGACGTGAGCCTTGACGGAGTAGAACTGTGTAGGGTCTCAGAATGAGAGTACAGAGCTGGTATATATTTAAGAAGGGACACTTATTTGGTATTCATGTTGGGAGCCTGTGCAATCTTTCATATCTGAACAGGCCACGTCATGTTAGTCTTGGCAGTATAAAGAGATATTGCGCTAAATAATTGTTTTAAGCACCTAGGGAGATCTTGGTCACTATTGAAAGAATGGTGAAAAATATGAAAATATGAAAATGAAGAGTCGTGGTGGTTGGGTTAAGTAAGACGCACGGAAACAAATTGCATCCGGTTACCAACAAGCTTACAGAATCAACGAATATTGATAATCAAGCACAACAAACACTCCGCAAAATCCCACAATCTTCTGCCCGATCCTGTTAAAATTATGAGATCTTCAGGGTAAACTGTACATATGCGCGTATCGTCGAGTATGATGTTATCCCTGTCGTTCGAAATGTCGCCGAGAGACAATAACTATATAAATCTGCTGGCAACCCTACGACAAATACTCTCTCTTACTCTCATCAACAAAGCTCGTTCTATCCTGTTCTTCAAACAAACAATAACGACATGTCTTACAACAAAGTAGCTCTACTTGGCGTAAGTCTTCATCTCCGATGCCCTCGACTCTACTAAGCCGTTTGACAGAAAGGCCTACTCGGATCTGCAGTACTCCAGCAGCTGATTGAGAATGGGTTCACCGTCACTCTTCTCAGCAGAGACCCCTCCAACGTCAAAAATATTCCCCATCGTGTTGCAGTTGTCAAGGTCGACTACTCCTCCAAGGCTATTATCGTCGAAGCCCTGCGAGGCCAAGATGTCGTGATCAATACCCTTGGAGCAGCAACCTATGGAAATCAAGAGATCATCATCGAAGCTAGCATCGAAGCAGGCGTGAAGCGCTACATTCCCAATGACTGGAATCATCTATCTAATGACCCTCACGCAAAGGATCTGCCTACAAACCGTCCGCTGCTCCAAGTCCAGGCGTACCTGAAGAAGAAAGCCGACGAGGGTGTCCTTGAGTATACAATCTTCAATCCCGGACCTTTCTTCGACCTCGTGCTCAACTTCCCCTTCGTCGTCGATACAAAGACACACTCTGTCAAGCTCTACGACAATGGAGAAAATCCGTTTAGCTCAACCAGCACCCGGACTATCGGAAAAGCCATCGCCGCAGCCTTGAAGGTCCCCGAGACCACCAAGAACAGAGTCCTTGCTATCAACGATGCTGTTCTTACTCAAGCTAAGATTTACGCCTGGGCCAAGAAGTATACTTCACCTGACGTTGAATGGACTGAGACTAGAGTCGATGCTCAGGAGGAGTTGGACAGGGCACTCCAGGCTTTGAGAGAGAATCCATCAGATCACAAGCTTGCCTTACCGGTGCTCAAGGCCTCTGGGCTTGGTAGCAGGTTTACCACGGCTTACCCCCATGTGGACAATGAACTTCTTGGACTATCGGTTCTAACAGAGGAGGAAGTGGAGGCCAAGTTTGCCGCCAAGTTTCGACAGGGTTAAGTTTGGCCGTGAGGATTTGCTTGGCGATTGAGAATAGGTTATAGGGCACCCAAGGCTTCGAAAATTGGACCTTAGTTTCCTTGTTTTATAGATACTCTAGAAATTCAACCTCTCTGTCATGCTTTGCGTCATCTGATCTTGCTATACCCCATCCACTGATATTCCCCCTAAGAAACTGCCTTATGCGTGCTGACCGACATTCCCGCAGGCGTGTTGGCCGGCGTTTCCGCAGGCGGACTTTCAGCAGGAGGAGCAGGCGGGCTCTCAACAGGAGGAGCAGGCGGAGGAGGCGCCGCTTCTTCCTCAGCTGGAGTGAATGCGGCTGCCTCCAAAGGAATCTCTCCAACTGTTCCACCCGTCGCTTCACCACCATCAACATTTGCCGCCGCGCCGGCAGCGAGCTTGGAAAACTGAACCAGGTTGTCTTCGGTAGGGCTGAGGCTCAAGTTAGCAATAATTCTCACTCGACGTGGGCATTTCTCTTACGGGTTAATAGCCATGACCTGGCCTGTCTGACAATGCGGACCAGTAGCACAGTACAGATAGATAGGTTCCGTGTTCGTGAGGGGCACATTGAATGTTCCCACGGTGGTCTGTCCGGCTTCAAAAGGAATATGACCACTATGTATCGCCTGGGACTGTGTTGCCTGGAGAGGTTGGCATGGCGAGTCTTCAGCGCTCTGTGTAACTGTATGATTTCCGGAGCTGAACTGAAATTGGATTACGTCGCCGGCTGCAGCTCGAATAAGATTCGGCACGAATGTGTCTTGAGGACCGCCGACTACGACTGGGATTAACCTATTGGCTCGGGACGAGAAAGGCGGGTTTTCTCTAACTGTCATGTGTAAGCTTTGGTGTGTAGTAATCTTGAAGAGGAGGACCTACTTTTCAAGGGTTTATTCCTTTCGAGCTCACTTAGTCTGGCTGACTCTCTTGGTGACAACTCGACTAGAGGCATGGCCGTGACGGCTGTAACCCAGAGGAAAGTCTTCAAGTTCCACATCTTGGAATGTAGTTGTGAGAGTTGGATAGAGTAATGAACGGTTTGTCAAGGAAGGTCCAGCCACTTGAAAGTACCTAGTAAATAAATCCCCACCAGGAGGTAAAGAATGGAAGGTTAGGTATTAGAGAAGAGAAGTAAAAGAAGGCTGATCTATTCAGTCAGGCCACTTATTCGTAGAAGATGTGCACGCTCGTCTTTATAGTTTTTCTAATATTCATCACTTGCCCAGTTCTTTTCCCTAAGACGAAACCATTCAAGTGTTGACCTGAGACAGAAAACCCTGTAGAACTGCGATATAAAAGAAGGCTGACGAATTCGGTTGCATTTGCAAAATACGCTTTTGCCAAGCTGTTTAGTCGTCTGTTTCAGCCAAGGTTGTGCGGTCTGAAAAATCGCCAAGCACGTTTCACCCACCACTAAGAAACCGGTGTTCTTGCAGCCAAGGCTTTGTTCTGGGTATCGTTAATTGTTTGAAGATGTCTAAAAGGTTTAACGAAGCTGACAAACTGCTATAGTTTTCGAAACAGTTGTGCGCGGCCAGCGGGATATTGGGCGAACATATTGCACTTGGCAGGCACTCTAAATAGAATAATCGATCGAAATGATGTTGCATGAATAAGAAGCTCCAGCTGAATCGGAAGCATGCCCTTGCATATAAGAAATAAAGGCTTGGTTGAGTCGGATTAGAGTTAGATTGAAGACGGATTACAAACGTTAGGTCATCCACCTGCTACCATCCAACGCGTTCGAGAAACACGCGTCTGAGCAACTTATTAGTAAAAACCGAAGAATTTAAGGTTGTTCTCGTGAAAGACGTAGATCTATAATTATCTTAGCCTGTTAGTGCTATTAAGATACCTTGGATTTAATTTCAATAACTATGAATCCCGCACTTGTAGGAGATTCGTCAAAAGCTGTGCTAGGCCGAGCCCTAACGACCTATAACGACAAAATTCGACAAGATATTCCGATTGTTTACGTACGGCCTCCTTTTAGCAAGAGATTTCTAACACCTAATATGACAGATATCAGAGGAGTTCAGCTTCCTCTCATACTCCAATAAAGTCCTCCCGTGGGGGTTACCGAATCTTATCCCCATCTCCCCGCAGAACCCCAATCATCAGATTAGCCTGATTCAAGCCCCCCCGCAAAGAAGTCTGCATCCCCAAACCCTTACAGTACCTCGTCCGAACATCGTCATGCATCCGCAGCTAAGGCCGAACTGTAAACTATCGTTGGTGGGATATTACAAACCCGATCTGGCCTCAGTGGTCTAGTAAGGTATCATTGCCTGGGTCTCAAAGTCAACCACATTGCAACGGCATCTCATATCCGAGCTTTCATCTCTTGTGTATGCAAGCTATGCAGTTGTTTTGATTGTGATTTGTGGACTTACATGTCCTGCTTCCAGACAAGCCTACTATGGTTCTATCCTTGCGGGGAGCCGGCAATCGGCGGAATACTGTCTGACACAAGATTAGACTACCTGGCTTATATAAGAGACACTCGTGCATAGTATTCTACATGTATCTCGTTTCAGAATACATCTGAGTCCAGATGAGAACTTTCGTCCTGAAAACGGCGTTAATTGCCGCAACCCTCTTGTCCACGTCCAACGCCTCCCCCAAAGGACTAGTTGACACTTACAAGAAATGCCAACGCCGTACCAAACGTCCCACAGAAGGCTGCCCAAAGGGTACACTTTACGTGGCCAAAGACGATCCCCGAGCAGATTTTGATTCCATTCAAGACGCCATCGACTCTCTCGGGAATACCACAGCCGCCGGACACGTTCTGATTGCCCCTGGCAACTACACCGAGCAACTGAACGTCACCCGCAGAGGTCCTCTTCACTTAATTGGCGCATCAAACGCACCATGGACTCGAGAACTTTACGCAGATATTAACGTCAACACCACGGCGCAGAATGATGTCCAGATCTGGTGGAACTCAGCCAATACCAACAATGGCACTTTTAACGATAATGTCTACACTGGAGTCTTGACCATCGGTCCTAACCTCAATGCCACGTTGACGGGATCCGGTCCTACGGGCTGGCCTGTCCCGGCTGACACGCCATTTGGATGCACTGATTTCCGTGCCTACAATATCGATTTCAGGAATGATTTTGCACCGCGGTCTTCTGGGCCGGCCCATGCGGTGGGTGTGAGTAGGGCCAATGCTGGGTTTTACTCTTGTGGGTTCTATAGCTATCAAGATACTGTAGGTTATTTCCACCCTGGGCCCAGTGTGTAGGGGTGTATGCTGACTTGTATAGGTTTATGTCGGAAAACTTGGAAATGCTTTCTTCTACGACAACATTATCGCTGGACAGACAGACTTCCTCTATGGTTTCGGCACTGCATGGATTGACAAATCAACGCTATCTCTCCGAAACTGTGGCGGTGGCATCACTGCATGGAAGGGCACAAACACCACGTTCATCAACAAATACGGAGTATACATCGATAACTCACAAGTCATCCCTTCAAACTCTACCATCGCTAAGGACTTGGTGGGAAAGTGCCCTCTCGGCAGACCATGGAACTCGCAGCACAGGTCCATCTTTATGCGGTCATATCTTGATGCTGTTATCCTGCCTGCTGGGTACATCGAATGGAATGCGGCGACGCCACGAGTGGATAACTATACTTTCATGGCTACGTGGAAAGATTATGGTCCTGGTTATGATATCGAGGCTGAGAAGGCGAGCAATGTTACAAAGGTGTTGACTGATAAGGAGCTTAAGCCTTACAGGTCTCCTGCTGATGTATTTCAGACTCCGGAGGGCAAGTTTGGTAACGTGCGTTGGATTGATAAGAAGGCGTTGTAGGGATAGGACACTGAGAATAGCCTCGACTGGGTTGCGGCAAAACTAGCTACAGCTATCTAGAACATCGAACACATGTAATATTTGAAATTGACATTGCCGTGGACGTCGTTGGTTATCCAAACTCGGCTACAGTATGTTGGGTTTTCTGACGGCATACTGGCCATTTGCTCGCCTCTTCAGCTTCGTTTGAGACCAAGTACTGTACATTTATTCCAAGACCTCGTTTACAAGACTAGATACAGCAGCTTAAAGGTTACCGCCTTGCTTTTAATGATTCGGTTTGAATGGTCCAGGTCAAGCATTCGGAAGCCATCAGCTTGCTCCAAGCGAAATTAGGGCTGAATCCATCCGCAGGGATATATAGCCTCTATCCAATAGCGTCCTTTGATCCAGCGACTGCCCCTTTTCTTTTCGCGGGGTAAAGACACCAAGAAATTTAGTTGGTCGATCAGGGGATCCGGTCTTGATCTTGGCTCCGATTGATGCCGTGAATCCAATGGACCAAGACAAAAGTTACAATTTCAGGAACCATTCTCTGCTAAATGATAGAGAGTATCTACGATGAGAGGAATGCACAGGAAATAACCAACAGAGTTTGTTTAAATCCGCTTCCGTCGCACCATAGAAGTCCTACCCGAAACTATCGAATCACACATTCTATATTAAAGCAGCGCCAGTGGCAAACAAACCAGTCAGATCGAAACAAACAAGCCCCCATCGGAGGAAATGTCTCCGGTAATAAGAGAGTCAGACTTCAACGGCGCTCCGGTCCAGACCGAAAATAGTGACCCCCTTGTCGTGTCAGCGATCGAGATTTCTGACATCTCACTCCTCTCCTCCTTGCCTCTTCAACGTCCTTTGAGGTTCCCAATATGTCCTCAGGAGACTGAAAACTCGCCCGGCCTACGAGGCGGCTGCTGTCGATATGGGTTACGCTGGGGGTGACGAAGAGCATGGCCTCGGGATATCGATTGCCATCGCTGTCTGCATGGGTATCTCTCTCTACAATGTCATCGAGCTGAACGTGCTTATTCTCGCGACCTTCAAGACTCGAAAGAGTCTCTACTTTTGGAGCTTCCTCGCCGCCACCAATGGGATCGCGCCTCACACTGTTGGATTCCTGCTCAAGAATCTGGTCCATTCGAGTAACTTCATCCTATACATCACACTCATCTCTGTGGGATGGGTTCTGATGGTTACCGGCCAGTCGCTTGTTCTATATTCACGACTCCATCTCATCTTCTGGAACCAATATTATCTAAAGCTCGTGCTGGCCATGATCATCACCAACGCTGTTATTCTACATACTCCGATTATTATCCTCATGTACGGCGCCAACAGCAGCAACTCAAATCCTTGGGTACGTCCTTATCAGATATACGAGAAGATACAAGTCGCCATGTTTTTTCTTCAGGAACTTATCATCTCGGCCATCTACATCAAAGCGTGTTCTTCCTTCTTCGGAACTGAAGGGCTTTTATACCGAAAAGGTGTACGACGAATGCGCAGACATTTACTCCTCGTCAACGTCGTCATCATTCTCCTTGACATTCCCATATTGGTCCTCGAATTTGCCGACTTTTACGACTTCCAAACAGCATACAAAGCCATCGTCTACAGCATCAAACTTAAGCTTGAATTCAACCTTTTGAATCGTCTTGTTGAAGTGGCGCAGGGCAACGAAGTCATCGGTTCACAGATCGGTCATCAAACCGAAAACAATCTTCGATTGAACGCGTTTGAGCAAGACAGCATCGGCCCTATAGCTAGAGATTATGATCATAGCAATATAGATAGAGAAACGAATCCGAAGAGAAGGAGAGGGGGAGAGTCAGGTTCGGATGATGGGATTTTGATAAGTTCAGAAATATCGGTGAGTTGCATTGAGCGGAAAGACGACGACAATGATAGTGTAGGACGAGAAACGTTGAGATAACATAACGAGGAACAATATATCAAACAAGATGATTTTCTTTAATCCATTTACACCATTCGCCTTTAACAGTCTCCCACTGCAAGACCACGTCTAGCGGACCTTTCCGTCAAAAGTACTATCTTGGGAAAAGTCTGATGGAGCATAGTATCGACTGAGTCGAGCTGGCGTCCATCACACCCTGCGTTCCAGCTGTTGCTATAAAGTTGTTCAACTCTTGAGTGATGGAAAGAAAGGTAACATCTGGTACCACAACCTCATCCCAACATCCATCTTAGGCCCAGTCTTCGATTACTGAGAAATAACAATAAATTTCATGACTGGGAGGGTACAACCATCGCCCGCTCCACAACACCGAGTTCCTATAAAACGTCGTTTATTCTACAACGTCAATTTACTAGAATACAGTTCTCACACCGTTGAGCATCGCCTTTCTCTATGAAATCGTCCATTTTTGCAATTTTGGTCGCAGCTGGCTTTGAGAAGGGCAGACCGCCGTAGCCGCTATTAGAACCCATGGCCACACAAAAAAGCCATAAAGCTTTACTACGCTATCGTACTATGGGACGAAAGCTATGTAGAAACACGTACGTGCACAGTCTAAGCTGCTTCGGTTCATGTCTCAACAAAGACAGGAGCTACAGAGCGGCGGTAGCAACAAGTTGAAATCTTTTCCGCTCTAGTGGTTACTCATTAAATGTATCCAAGCGCTCTCTATTCTATAGCTAATGACTGGTCTAGATTATGGTCTACTTATTAAGTTACCCTATCACCTAGAATATTAGAGATAATCTTAATCAGTTAAAATTCAGATATAAATAGTATTAAAGTTATTAACTTAACTCCTGAGGATTTAGAGGGTAGTTACAGAATTATAAAATAAGATATTATAATT
>JABCKB010000264.1:0-16668 GCA_013184455.1 Fusarium continuum
CTATAGTAAGAGTAATACTAGTCTCGAATATAATAGTAAATAATATTCCTAGCGTGTTTTTATATATACTAGTATCGCTTTACTAGTATTATCCTACTAGTTTTATTTACTAGTTTTATTTACTAGTGTTCTCTTACTAGTATCTTATTACTAGCAAATCTTTGCTTTAATTTCCAATGTAACAAAACAAATCATATGTCTTTTTATTATCTCTCTTCAACCAGTAGACCTGTGTTCATTTTGCCTACGACATTCTCAGCTAGGCGTTCTTATTCTAAAGACCACGAGACTAGCTTAGTCTCTTCCGACATTATATAGTTTAGCCACGTCGCACTATAAGACTTTCGTCTTCAAGACATTAGACTGGGGTTTGGCCCCGAGTTTTGAAGTTACTTCGTTCCTATCAATCTCTGGGAAATGCCCAACAGAAACTGTTTCCTTCCAAGAGGCATTACCCTCTGGAACCAACGACACTTGGAGGATGAGACAGCGAATAGACGGATAGCAGCATTGGCATGCACCTCCTTGCTATGCCCATGCCTATCCCAGACCGATCCTCGCATGACAGAGTAGAGTCAGATCAGGACTTGGCAAGCTCTTAAGATTGGAATGTCTGGTAGCTTACGTATATTATTAAGAGCAAAGCAAATTTTATATTTGTAACTGATGATACTATGTGAGAGACAAACGCCTATTTATCCAACCCAAAGATAGGATTGGAACTCTTTCATGTCTTGTGTGGTGACTTTTGTCTTGAAGGTACTGGATGGATGGGTCGTGTCTCGATAAGTTGCGATGTCAGATTGCATGTTCGATCGTGTGAGGGCGTCATCCAGTTAAATTGTACTGGACTCTCTTGAAATCTCGATTTGAACTTCAGTCGCTCTGCAAGATCAACAAGGAACTCGGCCGAGGTCGGGAGTGGTTGAGAGCGAATGATGATGCAAATCCAAAGAGCTAGTCAGTTACTGCTTTTAGACTTAAGGAGTTCCAAAAGAACAGACGTCTGCCTTAATTTCACCTGGTGAGCGGCAGCAAGCCTAATACACAAGTGTTGAAGCAAGTAGTGGGGGAGAAGGGTGATTAAAATCGACGGGTGTAATTTGACTTAAGAAGTAACGAGCATTCGTGATCGTCTACGCTGAAAGAAACGGCCACCTTGCGCCGGAGTATAAATCTCCAACACGCTTTTAATCAGAAGGGCGACCATCGAAGACAATCTTGACAGAGATATAGCATCGGTCTGGATAGGAATAGGTTTTTGATTTCCGAAGATTCGATTTTACTTCCA
Organism: Fusarium continuum; assembly: GCA_013184455.1. Lineage (NCBI taxonomy): Eukaryota > Fungi > Ascomycota > Sordariomycetes > Hypocreales > Nectriaceae > Fusarium > Fusarium continuum. Next base: position 1,292 of record JABCKB010000264.1, read on the forward strand.
TTTGCAAGACTCATTTATAACACAAGGTTAGTTTTGGCTTGGCTGGTTGACGGCGAGATTCCTGATTGATATAGGTGCCACTAATAATGCTAGCTGACCCTGAGAGGTTGAATGTACTTGAATTTGCACTCTGACTTTAGAATTCTTGGTGAGACAGAGCAAACAAGATGCTGCGCCACTCGCATGGATTTCTTAGAATATTAATAACCACCAACGCAGAGGTTAAAGTGGTTAAAATTGCCTCGAGCGGCATAAACCAAGTATGGTTAATCGCTCCCGTTGACGAGTCATTTATGATTAGTGTGGAAAGGCCTGTAATTGCTCGGTCAACATATGGCTCAACCTGAGAATGACCACCCCGGGATAGATTGTACATATCCCAGTTGTCGCCAAGGAAGACAAATATACTGCTACAGCAGAATAGATCCACTACGATCAACCTGGTCCCATTTCTTTGTGACATTATACCATTTTGTCTTGTGGTATATCCTGAGTTTGAGAACATATTGCTGGATGTATAGACTGCTGCATATTTCAGAATCAGATCATCTCAAGAAGTAATCACTTGAATTCTGAGGAAAACTTGAGACGCCCAATAGATAAGATAGTATTGATTTTGTGGGGAAAATATCTGGTGGACTCTTATTATCGCCTAAATGCCACCACAGATATTCGCCTGAATGGTCTGTGTATGACATCCAACTAGAATATGAGCTCTTATTACTAATCTATAGCATGGACAATTGATAATTATCTTGAACAAGGTATATTGGTCTATTATGATAATGCCCCAGTAATCATCAGGTAAGAGTTACCCCCGTACAGAGATACTGCGAGGTGATGTAAAGATTCGATGTCGGAAGTGCAGCAAAGCTCGTAGCTATGAGCCCGATCGCTCTCGTGCGTTGTTGTCTCTTTGGTCAACTGCCTTTCGTGGGTGCTTAAGGAAATAGGATGAGTGTTGTTGAGGTAGAAGTCCGACTTGATATTCGAGCTAGCCGCCAGCCGTAAGATCAATATTGCATTGTCATGTTGGCTTACCTAGGGGCAATCACTCCCTCAAGTGTTTCTCTACATCAGCTATGTTATTCGGTGCCTCTGTTAATCCCCTGGGCATAGGAGCTTCTAATCTAGCCACGAACCGACTAACCATGACCAAGCACACTTCTCAATGTCAAAAAGGGTCCATCACCGTTGATGGCAGTGTATAATCCTGGACGGTCTTGAGAATCTTGACAATGACTGTTCGAAAGGCGTCTGGAAACTCACTGGACGGGACCAGTATACCAAAATTAGACCGTCTTTTCAAGACTTTTAGAGTTTTTATGCACCACAAGTTGGCTATTTTTCAGAGCCGGATCTTATTTCTTTTATTTCTTCTTAATCTAGGGTCTCTGCCACACATGCCTGCATCAAACCCATTCAGTATGATCGGTGAGCTACTCTCCCGTGCCATGTAATGAGTTCACGGGGGCTTGACTTGCCATATGCTGAATGTTCCCTGGGAAACATCCCTGAGATGTAAGACTCTCTGGGCTGATAAGGGATCTTGGGCTTCCTGTCCTCGGGGACAAGTCCCTTTTGCTTCCATTTTTTTTCTCTAATTTCTTTTTGTCACAATTGGAAACATGACAACATTCTGGGGATCTGGTTAAAATAACTAACTCCTCTATAAAGTGGGATAACTCCTGTGAAAATACATACCTACTACTCTCCGAACCACAATCCAAAGACATCTATGGTATTTACGGGTGCGTCCAGCGCACCTACTTAGTTGCCCACTTGAGCAATCCGTCCAGAATAGGGGAACCCCAACGATCCAATCGCACTTGCTCACTTGCTCCCTTTTACAGACTTCGTCCACAGCTCGCTGGGAATAGGCGATCCATAACGATCCATCCAGAAGGAATCTCCAAAATATCTCCAGGCCACGACACGAGCCAAACGCTCAGGACCGCTGAAGTCAGGCTTCACCTCCTCCCACCGAGGGTGAACAGGAGGTACCTTGCCCTTGTTGAGAACCGCGTCACCATTTCTTCGCCTCGCGTCCAGTTCGTCTTGCAAGACACAACAAAACTCAACGTCACCCTCGGAGAAGCCCTCGCGAGTTGAAAAGAAACCGTACTGCCATTTGTCTTTGGGACTGTTGCGGTACATTTTAGGCCACGGGCCTTCTCCGTAGAGATATTTGGAGATACATAGACCGACGTAGGGTCTATAAACTGTGATAGGCGCCTTTTCTTCGGCACCATGACTCTCTGAAGTCTGTCCCTGGTGAGACGGGTTAGCTACTTTGCTTCCCAGGAAAGTGTCTGAGTGATACTCCATATACGCCGTCCGAAGCTCAGATACAAGAGCAGGAGAACTCATATAGTAAAGTATACGAGGTGTTGAACGGTTTGGGGCCTTGATAGGGGTGTTAGCACGAGGTGTCGACGCCAGCGAGTCGCTGTAGATATTCTCGCAGCTCCCATCCTGAGTAAAGTTGTCTTCACCAACCTGTGTTCCAATATCAAAGGTCGAAATAGAGTCTCTGACGGACCCCAGAGAGCGTCCAATGGTATGAGTTGACTCAGAATGCGCAAGAGTATGGGTGGACTCAGTACATCGAACTGTGTTGGTTGCCTCATAGGGGCTGGAATTCTGGTCAATATCAAGATCGGACCTGACTCCTTGATTCCACGACACGATACGAAGAGCAGCCATCTCACGCTCGAGGCTTTCTACTCGACTCCCGAGTTCGTCCATGATGATGGCGATGAAAATAGTCTAGATGGTCAGTGTATGCTTTTCGGAAAGAAGTTGATGGAAGGGGTGTTGATCAGAGGAAGCTGGGTGGGAGTTGACGCCTCTCGGTTGGGTTGATTGTCGTTCGGGGTTTGGAGAGGGAATCTCGGAGGAGATGGTTGGATTTATACTCGTAGAAGCTCGATCACCTCGAGCTAATCGAGTTCGATTATTCTTCCTTTCTCATGTTGTTCAATCTCACTTAGACTAGTGTACCCCTCGCTCAGTCGAGTACCTAACCTTAACTTGACTAGGTCTTATTTTTAGAGCAAGCCACGATTGACCAATGCTTGGACTCGAAAACTTGACCCGGAGTCCGTGTTCGATGGCAGATTGGGCCATTAAACAATGTTTTACATAGCCATGTCACGGCCAAGAACGAACGGACGACACTGTAGGTACGTAGGAACAATGGATGAACAAGTAGAAATAGAAGAAGATCCAGGCAATTGGTTCAAAGCAGGTGACAGAACCGTGAACTGCTTGTTAATGCTGACATGAGCTGGGACACAATGGATGGTGTCACTGTGTACTAATGAACGGGCATCAGTTAGGGTGGAAAATGCAGACTAATAGCTCTGATGACTTTTTGTGCTTCCCAACACCGCTATCAGCGGTTGTCTCATCGAGACCCAGTTGAATGGCTCGTTATTGTAAACCAAAAGCTCGTGAACCTCTCATCTCCCGGATAAGCTAATCTGTCTAAAAACGTCTGAACGTGGTCAGTGAATATTGAAACGCACATGTATACATTCCTGGTATGATATTGGTGCATATCTGTATCAGCCATATCAGGCAAATCGGCCATCTCACATCACAGTGTTGACCGCGAGACTCAGCTCCACATGTTCTCATTCGGCCAGACTTTGCGGAATCCTGCGTTCCGTGTATTTCTGAGACCCCCTCGCAGTGCATTTTCACACAAATCACAGCCGAATTCAAATCTCTGATCAAAGCACACTGGCCTGGCGCCTTTGTTCAGTCGTACTGAGGCTGGAGATGACAGTCTTTGCTCCGACAGCTTGTTCACGAATCAAGGGCTGGACGTACGAAGGAACAATCCACGCCAGAGGGTTCATGCACATTCGGGTACATTGTTCAAGAATGAGTCGATCAATTGGGCGTCAACAAACAACTAACTTCTGGCGGATGTTCCAAGAACATGCACTTCTTGATCCACGCACAAAAACAGAGTAGATCTGAGCTGCGCCACCGTCACCAGACTGCAGACTGTCTAGTCACTGTCAACACCAAGCTGGGCCAGCGGAGGATCTCATTTGCCGGTGGGTATAACCTCAAACCTGGTGTACAGGTGAATGCGACCGCACCCTTTACACAACTGCGGTCCCCAATCTACGGGCTGGGTTACCTACTTGGACGTGCATCACTGCAAAACACATGGCTCTTGTCTGCTAGCTTGGAGAGGATCGAATCGAATTTCTGTGCCAATAATACAGTTTGTAGCAGGCTAGTTAGAAAAGAACATGGGCAAAGCAAGTCTGCCTCAACTTTTGTCAATCTTTTTCCATTTTTGTCATGCGCCCTTATCAAAAGTCCCCTGTCCAGAAGCGCCAATGCCACTGCGCCCCGGTGGCTTAAGACAATCAGACAATCATACAGTACAGTACATCGCCAACATGTCAAAGGACCGATTCTTGTCTTCTGAATCTTGTACGCAAGGCCAGGTCTTGAGCTGTAGTCTCGGAGACCGCTGTATGTGTGTCACATTAATGCTGATCAAATGTCCTGGTAGCACGAGACTGGATGAACTTGATTCGCGACCGTACTCATCTTGAGACGGTGAATAATGAATTGTCATGCCGAGAGTGGACTTGTTTTTCAGCCCGCCTGCACGCACACCTTTTGTTTTTCTGGCCAGACACTTTTATTATTATCTAACGTTAGCCTGCGAATACGAGCTGCGTGTCCAACGCAGTTTCGGACAGAGGGAGCGCCGCCTGATCAATGGATGCCGCTGCCAGCGCCCCAGCCTCTTCAAAATTGTGCTGGGTACAGCCCTCTACAGTGTGCACTGTGCGACTGGAGGATGCTGGTCGGCTGGTCGGCTGGTCGGCTGGCTGGGTGACCTCACCATAGGAAGTAATCCTCCTGGCGAGGATGGTTGATAAATGTACCTCTGCGGTCTCGACTGCCCTCAGCGCCGAGTCCCTTTGTTGCTGAAACACCACACGTAGAGTCCCACTCCACTCGGCCGCGGGCTGCTGGTCTGCTGAGACATGAGTGGGAACTGGCAGACTTGACCGGCTGGCTCCATCGTGGGCGCGCGGATGGTGGCAGCACTAGCATGTCGTGGAGTTGTGGCCTGAATCAGCATCGTGATGGCGTCGCTTGGAAGTGGATCTCGGGGGCTTGCATATTGTCAACCAGAGCATTAACAGCTGAGCTACTCTTGGTTGAGTTTTGTAGAGTCGTCGAGGAGATGAGTAATAAGCCATCATATATGCTGGTCATGGTTCATCATTGACGATCACCATCAACTCTTGGACAAGTACTTTTTCTCTTGGCCTCGGCAATGTCTGACCCTGACACTACCCCCGTATGGGTTCTGGAAGCCTTGGAAGCAATCCGCACCATCTCTAGCCCATCTAGTTGGCTGCTATCTTACGCCTCAAGATTCATGGACGATGTTCTGTTCGGGAGAAACGTTGCCAGCAGACTTGAGCCTCTACGACACGTTGGGATCAGCCTGCCCAGGGGAAGAGCCTGCTGTAAGTTTCCAATCTCATTGGTACAGTGCAATTCTGCACATCCTGCGGGGGTACAGTAGGTACAGTAGCAGGCAGATAGCTAGCTGACTTGGCTCCAACGTTAGTTTACCCTGACGCCGCGTCTAGCTACAACTCGTCCCCGCAGTATAGACAAGTTTGCAGCCAGGACCTATCCCATCATGAAACGTGCTCTTGAGATCCTCTCTGTGCTTGTGCCAATTTAGGTTCTTGTTCTTTTTAGATCTTAGCTGAGGACTTTTCCAAGGTTGAGACCATGATCGATCTCCGGTCACACTGCAAAGGTCAAAGGTAACGCTCAACCTCATCGTTCCAGACTCTTCCGGCTTCCATTCATAACATGATAACGTGGATTCATCTTCATAAAGAACAATGGTACTCCTAAATATACACGGTGTACCGCGATTGGAGAAACCGGCCAAGTGGTCACCAGTAGAAGGCTGCACGATCGATGGACGCGACATCATTGATATCCGTATGGATACTCTACGCGTTCTGAGGCAGGGATGAGGATTCTAGATACTCTCATAATCACCCCAATCACTTATTACCTTACCTGAATTTCTACAAAAAAGGCACCAGATATATACCTAAGATATATACCCAGGACACATGCCAAGGATATATACCTACCTAAGATATATACCTGAGACATATACCTGAGAAATATACCTAAGGTATATACCCAGGTTGTCTACCTAAGACGTGTACCTGAAATGTTTACCAATATGCTTGGCACGACGTCTACCAAAACTTTCACCACCTTTGATCGAGAATCCTACAAAGATTCTATCTGACTCTACACCTGACTTCTTACCTTACATGTACTTTAGAGCACAAATCATTGTGAATCGAGCTCTTGGTCCAGTGTCATGACCAAGGATCCTGGCGAAGGAAGCATGCCTTCCATCTCGCTGACCTACCGATCACGATGCCATTTCTTACTCCGCGTTGAACTTAGTACTCTCTGTAGGTCCTTTAGCCAGACCTTCGCTCACGGGATCACATCTGGCCATTATTATATGTCAAAGGTTAATAGGCATCTTCATCACTTCCACATGTAAATATTGAACCAGTATCAGCTCGATCAGTCGGTTTTCACCTCCAAAATCACATCATTTCTCAACCCACGAGAATATAATCTCGACATGGAACCCACCCCGGCAGGCCATGAGCAATAGAGAAAATTCCAGACATTGCGACCCATGACCGAAATCCGACCCAGCTCTCACTGCATTCCACACAAGCTTGGCCAAGCCACAGCCTCTTTGCGACCTGTGATAGCTGGTCTACGAGATGATGACCGCTGGGTAACTGCTAGACTCTCGGACAAGACTCCACTTGCTGTTGCACCGGTGACGACGAATAAAATCCTAGAGCCGATCGAAGGTTCACATTGATATTTCCAATCGAGACCCCGCCAATAGTATTCTATGCATTGGTGTGCAACTAAAGTAAGCTGCAAGACTCACGGGTTGGTCTTAAGAGGTTGTCCTAGGCCTGTAATACATCTTGCGGGCGATACATCAATAAATTATCCTTCAGTCTTTCTCCAATTATCACTTGCGTCTGTGTCAGAATACTCCTTAATTACCAGACCTACTCCATCACGACTACCCATAAGAGTTTGTTACTCCTCTTCGTAACTATCCTTCTCCTCCGAAAGGCCCACGTTCTGTAACTCATCATGCCAGGAAACAGCTTTGCGCTCATTGTTCTTCTTGTTGCCGCTCGCAGATGACGACCCCGCCGTAAGAGACCGTTTCACCTCCTTCATTTCCTTACCAGACTTAGCAGGTGACGCTGATCCAGTTGCCGGTGTCTTTGAAAGAATTGGGGAGGTCTCCGGTGTATCCGGTACCTCCCCACGTCGCTCAGCCAGATAAAAGGCATACAGGATCATTTCCAGATCATCAAGCTCCTTATCAGTTAGAAAAAGCTTGATTCTGGTGTTAGGGGCAGTCTTGATCAGAGTTTGAGTTGGGTTTAGGTCTAGTACAAACTCACCTCGGACTTTTTGACTTGGCCGTCCTTGGGCCCTTCTGGGTCTTGTATAGAATGCTCGGACCGAGAAGCAAGTACCTCAAAGGAGTTGGGGGCTTTCTGGGGTGTCTGGGGATTCGCCTGAGTCGAGCTTGCAGGACTAAGCAGACGAGGCCGAAGAGGACTAGACGCAGGTGGCTCGGGATATGCCACGAGGCTCTTCGATTGCGCTGTCTGAGTCATCTCTCGTTCCGTATCGGCATTGTCGACTGCGGACGGGCTTTTCGTCTTGGGAACGAGCTGCCACTCACCAGGCGCTTCGTCTAAAGCACAAGGCATCAGCTTTGGAGATCCACGTTGACTCAAGTTCATGGTACTCTCGACACGAGGCAATCCGAACATAGTCTGTGCTTCTTCAGATTGAGCTTCCTCGGGCTGTGATTCTTCGGCAGTAGTATCTTTGGACGGTCAATGCCTCTGGGTGAAGCTCTGCCATCTTGACTCGCCAATGGCGCCGTAATTGCCCGAGCGTTCTTCGGTTCGTGGACCACGTAGTGCCATATTCAACTTCCCCATCTTTTGAATCCTCGAGAAGGCAGACCTCCATGAATCCCATGTCTTGGGGAGTGAAGCCGTGGTTATCTGGGCTGTTATTGTAGACAGCAAGGAATCGGCGGAATTGCCGGCCCCGCTCGTAAGGGTCCATTGGAGGCATGGCCTTTTGGGACTTGGGGTGTGCTTCAATTATGGAGCCTTGGTAGGCGTCTATAGAGTCGATGTATGAATGCCGAAAGTTGGATGAAGATGGGACTTGACGAGGGATGCCCGGGCTGTGTATCTGGTGAACAAACTCGATGAGTTTTACAACCTCTGCAATACTGTTGATAGGCTGACGAAGGCGTAAGCCTGAATGGTGATGTACGCTGTAGTGCTGGCAATAGAGTACTTGATGACGAAGAGAAGAAGGTTTAAGAATATGTGAGTTGAGCCACTTTATACAGCTACTAAAATATTCACCCTATTATAGAAAGAGGGTGACAATCAAGAAATTATTCAGGTTAAGCTTTCCTTCACCGGTAACATAAAGTCCATGGAAAGCGGGCAAAGTCGTCGGCAGCAAAAGATACGCTCAGCAAAGATATAAGGACATTCTCTCTACTGTATGTCTCACCTTCTCGTCTTTGTTCATCACTTGGCTTGTTCTTTTCCTTTGTCCAAGCAACAAGCGGGACAAACCTGTCCGCGCACAAGTGATTCAATTGATAAGGTGTAACGGAGACAACAACCCAGCCTGAACAAAAAGCCATTGTTCAATAACACCAGGGTGAGACAACAGCAGCGCACTCTTGAAAGCAGTATCAGTTGTCTGGAGAGGCGTAGTCTGAATGCAGATACAAAGCTTGCAGACTGAAGGGAGCAGTGAAGCCCAGAGGGGATGTCTGGGCAACAAAATGAGAATGCCGACCAAGGGTAGGAGAAGTAACTCGCTTGTGTTAAGTGTGAGAAGACAAATACGTAATAAATCCAGCGCCGACACAGTCAAGACAAGTAAGTGATATAGGTTAAGTCATCGGAGAAAGCGATAACTTAAGCAAGTCGCCGCAGATCAAGCTTGCAGTGATGTGTCAAGAGGCTATGCTCTGGGTGGAACCCAGATATCTTCAAAATCCCGTTGCCGGAGTATCATCCCGTAGGTCTCGTCAAACGGCTTGTGATGCTTGATATCCTTGGTTTCGGTATCATACGCCACAAAAGCTTTTTCCGTCATCGACTTTCTACTTGAAAAGGTCTTCTCGCGGTCACTTTCGTGCTGCTTAGCCTTGTCAAGGTCATCAGCAATTCTGGATGAAGCACAAAGAAACTGAAGCCTCATCTCAGCTTGGTACAGCGCTATGGCTTGCCTGGCCAGATCTTGGGATGTATGTATGGTGGTTTGTAGAACGCGAGTGCTGTCCCGCGTCCCCATTCCCATTGTGTGTTGCGGAGGTTGCGGAGGTTGCGTCTCAAATAGTCCTGGCGAGATATTGCCCCGCATATCTGGTGCATTACGATAGTACGCTTCCGGGGGTTGCTGCTGCAGTGCTTGATCTTGTGGGGGTACAGGTGGTTGGAGACCCGGATCATATCCAGGCTGGTGACCCTGTCTTTGATGAGGTGTTGGGGGAGGCCAGGATGGAGGAGGACGAGCAGGAGCCGGAGGACGAGGGGATCCTGGAGCAGCAGGTAGTCCAGGCGGAGGAGCAGGAGCAGGAGCCGGAGCCGGAGCCGGAGGCCGACGTGGACGAGGTGGCCCCGGCGGAGGTGGTCGGGGCGGAGCATCAGGCGGCTGATCTTGGCCGTAATTGGCCCGAACGATAGCCCCTATGTTGTCGACATGTAGTCTGATAGCCTCCAGCACTTGATGGGTGTGCCTTTGCTGCTCGTCTTCGTGGGCCCACCGTTGATATGATGTCTCCAGGAACGCTTGCCACTGCTCCTGACTCCACCGGTCGCTTCGTTCTACTCTCTGCAGCACATCTCGCATCTCGTCACGGAACTCATCAATCTCGCCATCATGATCGTCCAACCGACCTCCAACGGCTTCGAAGACGTTCCAGATGACACTACCATCGTCGCTGGCGGTTGAGCCGGTATCATGGTCTGAAGCCGCTTGATGCCGTCTTTGCCCGACGTGGCCTTGGGCTCTGCGTCGTCTCAGCGATCGAGCATCAGAAGGAGTCTCTGGGGGAGTGGGCGGCCTCTCATCCTGAACGACAAGTGGTCCGTTGCGTCTCCTTGCGGGCTGGACCTCTTCTTCTTCCTCTTCCTCCGCTATCGTCACCAGCTGCTGGGGAGTTGGGCATCGACGACCAGGCAGATCCTGTCGCAAGGGTAGTGGCTCGTCCCCTCTTTGAAGAGGTAGACTTTTGTCTCCTCCCCAGTCTCGTCGGAGCCAACCAGAAGTGAACTCAGGCCAGAGCCATAGTTCCTGGAGTGCACCAGTATATCTGTTCCGGATTTCTGTTCGCTGCAGCACACCATCCGTTCTGAGTCGGTTTGTCACAAACCCTGTCAGGGCAGACTGCGCACGCTTCGATATGGCGTTTTTATACTCAAAGTCATATCCAGCAACCCCAAGATCTTCAAGCAGTTCACTGGCCCCTGGTCGCTCATGTCAGTACATGCTCGTCGGTGAATTCAAGCAGTCTCCATACCCAATATCACCATGTCCTTACTTATCATCTGGTAGCGGGCTGCATGGCGAACAAGAATTATCTTGTCGGCAGGGGGCCATCTCAGTCCCCATCTTGTATCTGTCTTGATACGTTCAATGGGGTACCCTCGAAAGGTCTATGCAAAGACACGTCAGCAGTGGGACTTGGGTAAAAGACCTTCAGCAGGTTTACCGTTGCGTTAGTAACATTTGGCGGCATTTTGACTGAGACTGGCTGGTGTAAGAGCAAGCCAGCGACCGCCAAGCTTATGGATCAACGAGGTCTCTATAGTCGAACTTTTCCATCGTCAAACAAGCGAACTAAGGATGCTCGTATTGAAGTGGCGGTGAAATAATCATGACTCAGACATCGACGTCCTCAGAGGCAGCACCGGATTCACATGACGGTTACATACTTTGTGTCGACTCCCTACATCCGAGGTCCCATTTTTGTAACTCCTCGTCGTGTTACACCACAACCCTGCCATACTGCCGATCGTGAGACTGCGCAGACACATCTTTCACTTCGATCCCACACTTGCGTTTCAACTGTAGATCTCAGTCAGCTGTGTTCACATTCCGCATTGTCTTCCTCTGTTGCTTTTCCAGCTCAGATGGCGGCGGGGGAAATTCCACAGTCCCCACGTTCTTCCCAGCGACCAGATCTCACCCCTGCGCAGATTCTTCAAGGCCGCGAAGTAGAAGAAGTTCCTTTCGAAGAGGTAGAAGCTCTGCGTCCCTCAGAGAAAGAAGCATTTCTTCATTACGACTGGGAGATTAAGTGCGAGAAGGCAAGAAAGGCTACGCACCCACAACCAGCCCCTAAGCCTACCTCTGGGATCCCTCTGGACGAGAACATGGCTTCATTCGACAGGCGCAACGATAGTCGCTACGGGCGCCCTAACGCATTCACGCCAGGGTCATCAGAGAGTGGGCTCAGCAATGTATCGGTGCGGGATTTGCCTGACGCCAAGCACAAGGCTCCAAGTCGCAGGTTGCAACATCAAGTGAGCAAAGTTCTGGAGCGAGCGACCAATGATCCAAAGTATTATGCCAAGGTATATGCCTTTACTAAGAATACATACCCCGACAAGATATCTTTATTGGATAGGTTCAGGGAGCGTAAGTCGTCTCTCATCCCCTACCCACCAACCCCGAATACATTTCTCATACCTTGACTTTAGTAACCAGAAGCGAAGCATCCAAGAGGACTTCTTCCAATCTATCACACTCGCACATCCCTTCAACGGACAACTATCACTCCATGTCGGTGTCTCGGTTGCAAGAGCTCATGGACCAGAGTGTGGAGAGGTATGGGGTGTATGCGGATAGGATGATGGAAGAGGAGGATACCATGAGGAAGATACTACGGGTGATGGAATCCCGAGCTGCGCTCAGGGAGGGGGGTTTACCGACGAGAGAGGAGCTCGAGAGTGAGCTTGAGCATGATGGAACGACTTTCTGAGCTGTTCTTTGGATCCGTCACGTGTAGTTTCCCGTGTCTTTGGTAGTTTTGTAAACTTTCTCAATTGTTCTTCTCACGCCTTCACATTATTGTCATTCCAAAGTAACCCTCTGTGCGTGTACACATCATGACAAGGTTCGACCATTCTTGTCAACAACGGTCCACCGATTGAATTACAAGATCACCATTTCTTTAATAATATTCAAAACTTCAATGCCCATCTACATCTTCTGCCTTGTTCTCAGTGCCTGTCCGAATCTAAGTACCAAGTCGTGTTATCAGTGCATAGACCATACCACTTCAAGTCAAAGCCGGCCGCTAAATCTCCTCAGACGGCAGTTCCACCAACCCAGCGACCTTTTTCTCCATGGCCACGAACACTGCCTTCATTATCTCGTCAACTTCATTCTCGGACGTCTTCTCATCCTCGAAAAAGAAATAGTTGACATCGTGATCGTCATCCTCTACAGCATAGAAGTGCTCAGAGTTGGTATCGAGCTCGGCAAGAGCATCTGGCGTCAAGGGTGTATGAGTCGAAGCTCTGCTGTTTCCCTTGCGGTCAATGTATCCTAAGACTGAGCTTCTCGCGGTGCCCCGATTGTTTTTTTCGGTGGAAGAGTTGCGTCTAGATTGTCTCATTTCTGCCATAAAAGATGATACACTCTGGTCCCGCGATAGAGACCTTCGTGGCGTTGTAGAGCGGCCGTTTCTGGAAGGCGGGGTGGGAGATGGAGGGAACTGACTCAACCATTCCTTTGCCTCTGGGCGGTTGTAAAGGTAGAATCGTAACGCGGATCCCACGCAAGGCGAGTATCATCAGTCTTGCTAGGTACCAGAACCCTGCCGACGTGTGCGTCATCCAACAACAAAGTCACATGGTAAACAATACTGCCTTGGGTCAAATGGTTAGAAATTAAACGTCCTTCGTCCCTGTCCAGGTATGAACTTACGATGGAGAACCTTCTCAAATCCCTCGAGATACTTAGGTTCAAGACCAATATCCACCCAGAGCTGCCGCAGCAATTCTGGATTCTTGGGCAAGTCCTCGGTAGTGACAACATTATTGTTGCGAAGTGTCAGGAACAGCTTGGCCTCAAGATTTTGGCACAGTTGGAGCTTGATAGGCTGGCTGTTTTGGTATTCCTCTTTGTACTTGTGGATCTTGACGTCAGTAATATATTGATTGGTCATGTTAATTCCACTCGTGGAAGGACGGTGGATAAAGGTTTAACTTATATTGGGGTCGTTGTTCTTGTAATACTTGTACATGATGGGACGTTGCGGAGAGTGATGGACGTGTTGACTGAGCGAGCACATCTTTAAGATCCAAGTTGTTAAAGAAATAATTGATACTGCAAAGCATACATATTTTACGTTTACGACATACTGACTGCGTATCCAGGGTATCGTATGATAATAATGGGAAGTACGCATCTGGGGAATGACTAATTCTAACAATACGGCCTTCTACTGCTGCTGTATTACCAATCTTCTCCGGCGAAATTAGAACAAAAAGGAAATCTCCGGCTTGTGCTCACGAAATACTCGATGCCCTGTGAGTAATGGACCTTAGCTTATCTATTTATAATTGGTGATGGGCTGTTGTAGACGGGGGGGTTTTATTGTGCAGTATCGTAGCAGTACCGTCGCCTTTTGTTAGATTGTGCCTTGTAAATTCGATTCGTTGTACAGCAAGTGTTGTGAATGACTTGATCGAATCTCGTGTTGCTTCGCGTCGCGTTAACTCGATCCCTGTATTGCCTGGTCACGTGCGGTCGCGAGCGTTGAGACCAATTTAGTAGGCGGTGAGAATCGTCATAGGAGATCATTAAGGTTGTCCCACACTTTGATAAGATAAGCTTAAATTTGCCCTATTGACGGCCAGCGTTACGATAAGAATCAAAGCATTGTGAATATTAAGAGCTTCAGATCTCAGAGCAACAGGACCACTTAACATCTATTATGCATCAGTTTCTTACCACTAGGCTATAGTAGCGAATTAGCATTGCTGAGCACCTAGGTACTGAATTTAGTGTACTGCTAACCAGCCGGAGTACCAGATCCCAGCGATTAGACACGATATATAGGGTAGCTCTAATTAACAGTGTCTCGCAAGCGTCGTCTTCCGGCCACAGTTAAGGGAAACAGTCTTTTAAGTAGATTAATAAATATTGAGAGCTCACATTAGTCATCAATATACTAATTAGTACGGACCATAATTTAGACTACTGCTGATCTTTGGACAGATTTGAGGTTTAGGGAGAGATGCATGCGAGGCTTAAGAGCGGTGGATTGGCGGTGCGTTAGCTATCCCGCTTAGCTAGGTTATCACCACTCACTAAGCGGGCCCCAAGGACGCCCACAGACCATAGCACTGCACCGTATTATACTCGCTTAGAATGAACAGCCCAGCCAACTTCAGATATTCACTCACGGCCTCTACGTGTGATCGGGCAAGAGCCAACTTGACAGAGGACACAAATTTAACAAACTATGCGCACGCTTAGGAGCTAATGCTTGAGCCGGTATTTTCCCCATACCACGGGATATATCCGTACCAGTACTCACATTCATCACCCCTGCAACCTATACCGTGATATCTATCCCATGATGACAGTCGATCAACGATGACAATCGGTTAGTGAATTTGCGAGCCCGCTTTAGCCGAAGCGTGCCGAATCATCTCTCGGGAATAGCCCGGGAAGTATCCAAGGTGCCCAGCGAGAAGTAGAGAGGATTAGCGACATCAGAATCACCGACATATCCAAGGACAAAAGAATGGCATGCGCTTAGAGATAATAGCATAATACACTACGATTACTCTAAAAAGCTTCAAGTCAAAACATCGAATTGCATTAATCATATCCAAAAATAAGGTGACCGCAGAATAAAACGACCATTTATACATTTTCAGCATACATCTTAATATCTTATTTTCAGCATTCAGTTTAATATCTCGCTCTCAATACTATCATACTTAGCTAGCAACTAACTCTAAACCATCACAGCCAAATAATAAACCTAAAATTCGGATCAGTGCTGGCCTTCCAGGCTAGGCTGAAGTCGCATGTACACGTCATGCTGAGACTTTGTAGCGAGAGGATCAAGTCACGAATAATCATTTTTTTCTCACAGGGAGTCAAACCCTCGCTAGCGGATTCAGAATCCGCTGTCATAACCATTATTATTCTCATGATATACC
>JABCKB010000265.1:0-49735 GCA_013184455.1 Fusarium continuum
ATTTATAGCTATTACTATAGCAGCTAAAAAGCTAGTTCTTGCGGCCTGCACTATCTCTAGTAATAGTATGCGTTAGATTAGTACTGCTAGATAAGTGCCTCGTCAGCCTTGAATGACCAAATAGATATTGGCTGAACCGTCTTAAACTCCAAAGTAGAATTGCGGTGCATAGGTAATGCCCTTGGGGAGCAGCACAGTACGAAGATTTTAGCATTTCAACGCCTGCCACCCACGTTAACGCCTCACATTATTTAAGATCCAGTAATTGGCTACCAAATCTTCCTTAGATTTAAATACATCACCTAGTCCGGGATGCTCTAGGTATAATTTCAATTAACAGCGAGGTGGAGCCCGGAGCCAAGTCCATCTCGAAGAGGCCGAGCCAAGATGATGATGCGCACTTGCTGATATACATTGACAAATCTCTGGGCTGCGCTGTTATCTTGGAGTGAATAAACATCCAGACACATCTACTTTTTTTATGTTAAGAAACCTTCCTATTCTACTAGAGGCTAAAATAAATATGTATATGCCATATCTACCTCAACCCCTTATCGACTCTGGATCTGTCTGATATCCGTCTTGATAACACCACTAGCTGCCTTAACCCCTTTCTCGATATATGTAGTCAGTCGATCATTCGGAACACGAAGGAAGGTTACGCCCTTGGATTGACACTTCAGGTATGCATTTGCCAAAGAGGACCAGAGCTCAAACTCACAAAAGAACGCTCCCTCGTTGAGCGATACCTTGTCTTTGACAACCTTAAACCGCAATGGATTCAAATTAGCCTTACTCTCTGCGATGTCCACAGCAGAAACAGTGCTCACCTCTATATTCGTCATAAGTGAGGTCCGCATTGCCTCCTTGTTAAATTTTAAATAGAGATAATCCGGGAGCTCTACTGACGACCCTCCTGGCTAGATCATAACGAAGGGGAAAGGCTTCCAATCCTTGTCAGCGTAGATGTATCCAGACTTTTCGCTCGAGTCTCGAGGCAGTATCCTATATAGCTTGGTCGTGACTCTGGGCTGTTCCTTTCAACCACCAGTGTGCGCAGTAATGTTGGAAGAAGTCTGCAAAACGGCATAGCCGGACATAAAAGGGGGTGTAACTCTAGAGCGAGGCTTGAAAATAACTGTTTCGGATAAACGGACAACTAGGCAAATAAATGGCTTTTCGTGTCACATGCGGTACGCCAGGATAACGAGTGGTTCTTGAGCAACGATTACAATTATGGCGTCTCGTTTTATCCTGGAAACAAATCACGGGTTTGATTTTTCTACTCAGTGTAAACTTACTCGGCCTTGTGGAGTATACGAAAAGAATCGAACATTTCATAAGCCTTCCAGCGCCGTTTCTTGGTAATCTCCTAGACGACGAATTTGTCAAGTTCAGTGAAGTCGAGGATCGGCCCTTGTCAAATCCTTTAACACGTCTTCCTGCTACGGAACTCGTCTTTATTCAACGCACCAAAAAGAGTCGACAACATCCGATCTCCATACATCGACGACCGACGGAGGACTGATGGATGCAGTGTCATAAGTCGACTATTCCTTGTGACCCCTGTTTACATGTCCCCGAATATTCTAGTCAAGTACATCAACGTCTGGTTCCAGATCTATCCCAAAGCCCGCCTGCTCTCCGACGGAAATACATTTCTCAGACTTAATGCATTTATCGAGAAGTGACATTCCAAATCTGGAAATCATTCGGAATCTTATTCAGGCTCTTGCCGCGTGGTCGTTGATACTACCCGACTTTGACGAGATCTACCGCAATATCGCGTTTGGTTCGATGATTACTCTCGAACAGCTTTCGTTTAATTCAGCATTGTCTTGTCTCAGGTTCATCGCTAGAACAGATCTGGATCATCATCTACGAAATCTCAGCTACTTCCAGACGAAGTGGGACGCCCGCCCTCAAGCATGGCCACCATCACTTCTAGTCAGCCAGCTACGGCAGTTGAGCCAGACTGTTTCAATTGCCTAGCTGCCTGATACTGGTTAGGAAAAGCCATATTTATTTCAAAACTAAGCTTGATAACATCAACCGTGTCTACCACGAACTCAAGGTTCTTATGGCTATTAAGCCGCACGACAATGTGATGAAGAAACCTCGATATCTTGTATCATAAAATGATAGGAGCGCAGCTTTAATCGATATCCTGGGTCTCATCTTAGACTATACACCGGGATAAACCTTGGGAGATATTCTGGACTATACCTCACAAGTACCGGGGTCATCGAAGTTGAACTGGTCGAGACAATTAGTCAAGGTACTAATTCACATAAAGCAGACCCTAGCCAAGTTCTATTCAGACTTAAAACCCGACAACATTCTCGTTCGCTCTCCTAAGAGTGGTAAGGTCCTTCTCGTCGATCTAGAGCAGGTGGGTAACTGGGAAACCTTTTTGCCCTGGAAATACTGGATCCTTCTTGGACGATGAGACTGGCCAGTGTTGAAGCTGTTCCTTCAACCCAGAAATTGGAGTACCAAAGCACTTCCCAAACGGTTGGACGTAGGTGGAGCCTACACAAATTCGCTGCATGAACATTATGACGAATAGATCAATAGTACTTCCGCGGTCCCGGAAAGCACCGTGGTTTTTGCTTTAGGGAAAGCCCTCTGGTGTATCTTCAAAGAATACAGCCACGAATGCGGTGGATGAAAGGTGAATGTGAGAAAAAGGACATGCCTGTTTCTCTATTGGGGCATGATTTTAGTTCAACTCCAATAGGACCGAATTGAGGGCAAGAATCTGACTGACTAGGAAGGATTACTCAATGACCACGGCAGGAAAGGCTCTTCGAGACAAGCAAATCGGGCTGAGGATGAATTCACCCTGGCAGAACTGCATTAACAAAACAGTTGGAAGAAACAAGGGCGTTGTCTGGGATATCAGTGCCAAGACCAATTCGACTCTACAAGTCGAGCTCTTAAAAGCCATCCTCTCTTCCCCGAGCATTTTTTATCAGCTGCGCCCTCTTGGCCCTTTCTTCTTCACTTCTGCATTCCATGCATCTTCAAACAGGGTCGGCTTCTGCCGCAGGTTACTTGGTTGAATGCCCAGTCGCCGCACCACTTGAAAAGCTCCAGTTCCAACGCACATGGTCTGGCCCATAATGATACCTTCGCTAACGCCTTCGATCTGATCAGCTTTCATGCCTGTGGCTGCTTCAAACAGATGATCCGGCGTCTTCTCGAATGAAGCAAGGTGCAATACGCTATCCCGCATCTTCGACAGGCCGAACCGTGTGATACCGAGCACTTCACCTTTGAATGACATGACGTCCGCCAGGAGTTGCATGTGCCGGTTATCAATGCCCATATACCCCATTACTGCGTTGATCTCGTCCACGATTGTTGTTCTTGCAGCCTCGATACCTAGGACCTCGCCACACTCCATCACACTATTTGTCCGGACCTGCGTGCCAACCACGCCTTCTGTCGCCATACATTCCCGAAGACCGTAGCCTTCAACCAAGACTCTGTGGCTGTTGTCATCCGAGGTTTCGATGAGAGCACGTGTGGCATGTGTATAACCAGAGATCGCCACTGACGGGAGCGTTCGTCGAAGGAAGTTAGCTCTGACTAGAAGATCACCACCGTTGCTAGCGACCGTTTTGCCCCTGCCAGGCGGGCCGGTGATAGGTCGAAGTCGGATGGCGATCCTCGCGGTGCTAATTGTTATGTCGGCTGGCTGTATCTTGAGTTTCCGCTCCCTACAAATGGCCTGACTGATATCGAACACGTCAATCCCCAGATGCAGATCTGCGAGCGCGTCTGTGTCGATCCACAGAACCACGTTGCCCTCGTTAATTCTCCATTCATCCTCAACAGACCGCAAAACATCTGACAAAAGTGTCTTCTCGATGCGAGCCTTGACGACCTTCGCTGCCTCGATTTGCTGGGTATTGAGTAGCGGACAGGTGATGACCGGCGTACTAATGACTTTAGACGCGTTGATGATCTCTTTAATTCGCGGCACACCTTGTGTGATGCTCATACCAGCTACACCGGCAAAGTGAAAGGTTTTTAGCGTCATCTGGGTGCCCGGCTCGCCGATGGACTGGGCTCCGATGGCCCCAACGGCATGGCCAGGCTCCACATGAGCTTTCTTATACTTTTCAAGGCAAAGTCTTATGAATAGCGTCAAACTTGAGGCTGATACTTTCGCGGTCCGTTCAGCATGATCTCCCACTCCTGATCTGAGGACAGTCTCGCTATCCTCAATACCTTCCAGTTTCCGGACCTTGGACATCTTTGAAGCCAATCCCTCGACGTGGCTCTCAATCGCTTGGAGGAATCTCCGTCTGCCCTCATGTTCGTCGATGGCGTAATCGCTGCCATCTTCATAGTCAAGCTCTTCATTGTGTAATAGACCTCGGCGAAGAATCCGGTTTCTCTCTACCTTGAGCATGGAATCACACAACCTTCGAACCCCATCTGGTGATAGGGAGGGCTCGTTGTTATCCCATGTGAGATTCTCAGCATGAGTCCAAGTACGGTAGAACTGGACCGGACCTGTCGGGCCTTCCATTTCTACTGGGTCGAGGCTATCAGCTCCGTATTGAAACTGCACAACGCTGCCACTAGATGTGCGAACGGTATCGTCATATTGGGTGGAGAGGTCCTCTAAGGACTTCATGAGCCTGCGCGACATGTACCCAGTCTCGGCGGTTTTGACTGCTGTGTCGACTAAACCTTCTCGGCCAGAAATGGCGTGGAACAGGAATTCGGTGGGTTCAAGGCCAGTATAGAAACTATTCTTAACGAAACCCTTAGAAGGAGGTTGTCGAGCGTTCTTATGAAAATGCGGCAGACTTCGGTCTTGGAAGCCGTCGGGCACTCGCTGACCACCGATAATTTGCTGGCCCACAAGAGCAACCATTTGAGCAACATTGATATCCGAGCCTTTGGATCCTGACTTGGCCATGATCAAAGGCGTGTTATTGCGACTGAGTGTATCAATGCAATACTCGCCAGCTTGCTGTCGGACCTTGCTGAGTATGCCTGAGATTGAATTTTCCAGCGTCTGTTCCATATTACAGCCAGAGGCCTTTTCAAGCTTGCCCTGCTTGAATAGCTCAATAAGCTTATCGGACTGTCGATATGCGATAGACACAAGATTTTCCTTCTCTACTGTGAGGCTTTCAGTAGGGAACACGTCACCCACACCAATAGAGAAGCCCCGGTTCGTAAGATATCGAGCGCATAGCCTTGCAAGTCGGTTCATGGCGCTGACGGCGTGGTCCGGGCCAAAATCTCGTAGAATAACATAAAAAATAGAGTCTTTCTTCCCTGCTCCAACGGTCGATTTATCCATTAGGCCACACATAACTTCGGAGTTCCGGACCACAAGCCAGCCGTCGTTTGGATCCATGTCAGGGCACTGGCCTGGTCGTGCTTTGAAACTCTTGCATTTTGCATCGAGGTTGATCCGAACTGGCGACTGCTTATTTGGACGCATGAGCACATTAAAGAGCTGCTTGCCTGTCCATAATGCAACTGGCGCAATGATTGCCGGCGGTGGAAGGTCAACCGCTGTTTGACTGTCGAGCATATGCATGCACATGTATGCAAATGTCTTGCGATTGAAAAAGGTATCTTTACTGCTAATTAGAAACGCAGCTGTGATAAAGTCTTGGGTTGCAGCGATAATCGGTTCTCCATTCCTGGGCGTTGAAAGGTTGTGCTTGACTCCCATCAGATTAATGGCTTCTGCGCGGGCTTCTTCGGTTTGCGGAACATGCAAGTTCATCTCATCACCATCGAAATCGGCATTATATGGGTTGCACACGCACTCATTGAGTCGAAATGTCTTCCATGGGCGGACCTTGACAAGGTGGCTCATAATACTCAGTTTATGAAGAGAAGGCTGGCGGTTGAACAAAACGATATCGCCATCTTCGAGATGGCGTTCGACCACATCTCCAATCGTAAGACTCTTCGCGACCAGGTCCCTATTGCCAAATCGGAGGGAGATCTTGTATCCACCATCCTCCTTTTTCAGAACCTGTTGCGCCCCAGGCCAGATTGCAGGACCATTCCTGACGCATTGCCGTAGCTTCTCAATATTGTAGCGTTGGACTCGTTCTGGGTATGTGAGATTGGTAGCGACAAGTTGGGGAATAGCTACTTCGTCAACTCCTAGATTAGGATCTGGAGAAATGACAGTGCGGCCGGAAAAGTCAACTCGTTTGCCGGAAAGATTGCCGCGAAATCGCCCTTGCTTGCCCTTTAGCCTCTGGCAAAAGCCCCGAATAGACTTTCCAAATCCAGGTTGCTGTAGTCCGGGTACGTCGCTGTTGACATACATAGCGATCTGGGTCTGGAGATATTCCCACTGTTCCATAATAGTCTGAATAGAAGAACCCTTCTGGAGTGCTGAGCGAATCATTCCGCTTACCCAGACGATATCAGCAAGCTTGGTAGTGATATCATCTTCGTTGCTAGCATTGTCTTGTGCCACAGACGGTCGCACACACACCGGAGGGGCAGGTAAAAACTGCCAGATAAACATTTCAGGACGACCCTCGGTTGGTTCCAGACCCAGTAGCTCGCAATCAGAAGGGCTGATCATTTTGAATAGGTTTAATACCCGAAGAGGGTTAAGATCTTCCATTGCCTTATGAAGGTGCTTGTCTATCTCTGGGTAATCTTGTCTGGCGTTGTTGAAGGAGCTGTCGAACTTGATCTTGCTCTCTGGTGGTACCTTCTTGGATGATGTCGACTTGTTGTAGGATACAAATTTATCGTGGAGTAATTTAAGGACCCCAACCTTGCGGATTTGGCCGTTGACTGATGAGCAATAGGGGCATATCTTGACCTTGCGGCATTGTTGGTTGATCCTCTTGCAGATCTGGGTCCGGCGCAAGTTGTCCAAGGGTCGTCTTAGTTCCTTGAGAAACTGTTGTCGCTCGGGCTCCTCGAGTAGCACTCGGCCGCAGTCCTGACATGTAGTTAGTATGAGGGGGTTGACATTATGTTTGATTTAAGTTGGATACAGTACTTTGCAAATCTCTTGTAGAATGGAAATGATGAAGCGCAAGTAGCCCACGTGAAATGCGGGCAAAGGAAGCCGTATGTGGCCGAAATGGCCGTTGCAATCTTGCAGAGATTCGTGGCAGGTGGCGCATTTGCCCTGCTTGCTTGACGTTCCCTGGACACAAGGATCATGTTAGCGTTCCGGCATTCGTCCAGTGGATGACGTAGGGTGTATGTGATAACGGACAAGTCGAGAGTCAAGGGGGCCGTGACGATATGGTGCGCGGTTGTTTTCGATGTCGTAGAGTAGCCGATCTGAGATCTCGACAACTCCTTGGTTCGCAATGTCCTGGTTAGACCTATTCAGCGGCGATTGATGGTGGTTAGCAAGGTGGTGGACATGAGACGAAGAATTGGCTTCCTACTGTATGCCAAATTTGATGCTGCGGATGCGCTTGGGCAGCTTATCGACAAGCTGCTGCTTGACTGGACTATTGGTGGAATGAGCCATGGCGGATGCTGCGGGTCGAGAAGGGATGGAGACTGGCTCGAGGTGAGTGCGCCTGGCGGCGACCAGCAATATTCGTTCTTTGAAAGCTCGCTCTCTTTGTAGGGATAGGACGGACCGCCTCGTTGTAGATGAAATTGGCAAGGCACTCGTTGTGGCCGCGAAAGTGAGGTGCAGGGTTGAAATTTTTTGGAGAAAGAAGCTGCCCACCCGTCGAAGTGGAGAGTCGTGCCCCTCCATCCTTTCGAGCTGCATGCGCCTGGCTGCCTGCCCTGTGCGGGTACGTACCTGCTAAGGTGCGCCTACCTTAAATGCCTGTCTATGAGTGGGCAGATGTCGCCATCGCGCCTACTCGGGCTCCACCTACCCTGAGCTTTACGATTCTCGGTACCGGTGTCTGTAAAGTCACAAACCAGGACCGTAAAGCTCCCTTCTAGCATTAGCATGCAGCTGAGAAGTAACACAAATCGAGGGCGATAAATGTTGTTCAAGCATAGTAGGTTAGGAAATGATCCGCCGGCTATGGTTAAATATCGTATCAACAGAGGTGTAAGCGTGGAAGACCTTGGTAATTTGCCGCTCCGCAGCAGATATCCCAGTGAACGGGGTCGAAGATGATGGCATAAGTAAATCTGGATAACAGTTGGACCCTAGAAAAGGGAAATGGAACAAAGTGTTTGACAACGTCTATTCTAGCACGCCGCGATCCATTGTGCCGAAAGCTACATTGTTTCCTCGGTCTGTCTGTGAGTGATCGTCATAGCGGAATTAGACCGCGTCCCAGGGCCATCTTTTAACATCCCCGAACCTCTTTAGGCCCCATAACGCTTATGTCTTTGCCAATCGCTTAATGAGAATCATTGATTTGATTGGTTTGGTGTTATATCATGCGGCCCTGGCAGCATTATCCGTGCATACATACGGGGTTCAAAAGATTGTCTTTAGCCCCACATCAACTCGTTGAAATGTGCGCGCGTGTTACTACCGTATACACTCTGTAAATTTGGATATCAAGGTTGAGTATATTTTTTCTATAGATAGTAGCGCTAAGCCTACTGCAGCGGGATTTCCGTCGATTTTAATTGATTTTTGTCTCCACATTGGTGTCCCAGTTTACTAAGTGTATACGGTAACTCGGCTGCAAGTCCCTGATCTGCAGCACGCACCTCACCAGGTAAGGCTGATAAAGTCCTGCTGTTGAGGTGTTTGACTACTGATTTTTGATGAAAATGGGTCCATGATGATATCCTGCTCAAGGGACGACTACCTTGGTGGTTTAAAGTATATGCTTTAGCTATCCAAGTAGCTCTGAGCATTGATTGCATGATCCAAAGCTTTCCAAGTTCTGTTACCCTAATCTCCTTTATTGACTGTTTATGGCTTATTAGTCCTGTGCCTAGACATTGCTTTAATAGCTTTCTTATCGTTATGTTTCAAGAAACTCAGTTCTAGTTCTCTATCACTACACTACAGACTATCGGAAATTGACCCAAGGTTATCATCCATAGTTTTTTGAGTCCCTTGCATCACAATAAAACAACCGTTCCTACAAAAAAAGTGTCTATCACAACACCAGCTGAAACTTTTGAAGGACAGACCTATCCTGTTGCCGCTGTTCAACTCACCACTTGTAACAGCTACCTCCTCACCATTAGTACTGATCGCATCATCATCTGCAGTTATAATCTCTGTGGTTCCATCTCGGCTTGTGGAATCACCCGTTGTCTGGCTCGCTTGTCCACCAGACGTCCAGTCACTGTTAAAAAAAAGTGATTCAATGATTCGCGCCTGAAGTATTAACTAAAAGTTGATCCCATTTCGATCTCCGCGCTATATGAAGCCGTCACGGTCTCACAGACCCGTCTAAGAACATTGCCATAGTCTACCCACATCACCCAGAGTTCACAATTACTCGTCTAAATCTACAACTCACTGTTGTAAGCAGACACACCACATATATTCCACACGCAATCCTCCCCCCTCTCTACCCAGTCAACACCGTCATTGCACCAACACTAAACGACCTTGTCCTTGCCGAGAGTGCAAGACTTGTAGTTTCCGTGTTCCTTCTAACAGGCCTGAAAACATTCTGCGCGCTGGTCCTCGAGCTCAAGTGCAGCGGCTCCTGTTGTAGTGGATGCGGTTGACACGGTTGACAAATAGTCGTCTTCGATTTGTGTACTGGCGATTGATGGGTTAAGGAGAGTTAAAATGAAGTATAGCGAGATACCTGGGCGAGACTGTATATTACTCGGGTTCCTACAATAAGATATCGACTACGATAAACCAGATTAGAACTTACCAATTAATTAAGAAAGTCATCCTATTTATTAATTCCACAATGATGAAGCTGAAAACAGGGGTAATGTTGGCAGCTGAACACTGGCAAGCTTGACAGTTCACTTAAACCAGCCAAATGTTGAGCCTTGACCCCGTGCTACTAAGAAATTATAACAGCACCAGAAATTGACAGCAATTAGCCTGATGGCACGTGTTAAGGCAGAATCACAGGTCAAATGCCACGGTTACAGATAGACTTCTTCCTCCGAAATCGGATGCGCGACACCAAGACTGATATTTACGTCTTCCAATTCAGTGATATGTCTAAGTCGTCTCTTTTGATTGTTTTTATGTGCTTCTAAATAATATGCAGCTCAACCCCAAAATCGACACCTTTTCGTCCCAATCTGACTTTAATGTTTTCCGTTAAGCTCCTTCTCAACCTGCTCCTTAACAAGCTCCCTCACGGCCTTCCAGTCATTCGTGACATCAGAAACGCGCTTGGGCAACTTCTCGAGTCCGACAAACTCCTTGGGCAACACCTTCTCCTGGAAGTTAAAGTCCTTCTCGTCCTTGAGAGCGAGCTCGACAGCACCGGCAAACTTGGCCGGGTGAGCTGTGGAGAGAGAGATGTGAGGGATGTTGGCCTCGGCACGCTGGGCGGAACGAAGAGAGGCAGTGACACCGACGGAGGAGTGAGGGTCGAGGACGTATCCGACTTGCTCGTAGATGTCCTTGATGGTCTCGAGGGTCTGGGGGTCGCTGACGCGCTCACTCTCAAAGGTCTTGCGAGCGCTGTTGAGAACGTCGACGTAGACAGGACCGAAGCCACCCTTGACCTTGAGGTCCTTGAGCCAAGTAGCAACCTCCTGGCCAGCTTGTTTTCGGTTGAATTCAACATCCATACCAACGGTAGCAGCAAACTCGTAGGCCAGGAACCATAGGAGTCGCTCGAAGTTGCTAGACACCAGAATGTCCATAGCAGGACTGAGTGTCTCCTTCACGCCATCCTCATGGGCCTTTACTCCATCAACCTCAAGACCACCCTCTGCCTCGGGACCCTTGGCGGGCTGCTTTTCGTATTTGCCAGTCTTCCAGAATCGATCAAGGATATCGTTCTCGTTAGTCGCAATAACAAGCTTGTCGACGGGGAGACCCATGCGAGTCGCAAAGTATCCAGCCAGGATGTCTCCAAAGTTTCCAGTGGGGACAACAAAGCGGACCTTGTCGCCAATTTTGAAGTTAGGGGACTTCTTGGCCAGGGCGAAGTATGAATAGAAGTAGTAGACGATTTGGGCGAGGATTCGGGAAAAGTTGATGGAGTTGACGGCGCCGAGCTTCAAAGAGGCGTTGGTCTCGGGGTCACCGAAGAGGGCCTTGACGATATCCTGTCGTTTTGTTAGCGCGGCACTTTGTCGCGCCAAGAGCTCCACATACTTGGCAATCATCAAATGTACCAGTGACGGCAAGGTTATGGACGTTGGCGTCAGTGCAGGTTGTCATTTGCAGCTCCTGAATAGGGCTGACACGACCCTTGGGGTGCAGAATGGTAACTGACACATCCTTCTTGCCCCTAAGACCGTGGATAGCTGCTGACCCAGTCTATGCACATGTTAGGATATTGCCGCAAAATCAGGTCAGAAGTGACTCACATCACCACTTGTCGCACCAACGACGGTCAGATGATGTCGGTCCTTACCCTCCTTGCCCTCGTTCTTTCGTGCAAGAAGGTACTCGAAAAGGTTTCCGAGGAACTGCAGAGCGCAATCCTTGAAGGAATAGCTAGGGCCGTGGAACAGCTCGAGGAGGTGAAGGTTGTCCTTCAATTGCACCAAAGGTGTGACTTCTTCTGCGCGGAATGTCGAGTAGCTTCGGTTGATGATGCCTCTTAGGTCTTCAGCGGGGATTTCGCTGCGGGAGATGTACAGGCTAAAGATCTGGAAGGCCAGTTCCTGATATGAGAGGTCCTTCCAGCTTTGCTGATGTTTTCGTTAGTCGTTGACTCGAAGAGCATCGCGTGCCGGCGCTAAGCGATAAAATATAGGGGATCGGCATAGGATCGGTCGTACGCACCCATTCTGTCGCAGCGGGAATCTCGTGGGGGAGGAAAAGACCGCCATCGGCAGCCAGTCCCTTCAGGACAACGGTTTCGAAGGAGAGCTTTGAAAGGTCAGCGGTGTGTCGATCGCAGTCGGAAATGGAGATATCGTACATCATAGTCACCGCCTCTTGTAGAGAGGAAAACTTGTGACTGCGTATGCGTCGAATCGTTGGTCATTCTGTCTGCTGGTTGATGCTTGGAAAATTCTTGGTGCCCCTCGCTGGGAATGGACGAGAATGAATCGCGACAGAAGCCACCCCGCCGGAATATAGATCGTCCGGCCGGTATCGGAGCGCGCATCGGTAACAGTGACTCTTGTCAGTTGTCATAGCCTGATCAATTCAATGCCTCTATGTGTATCAGTCCACTGGAGTTGAGAGACTTGTTACATCCGATGGGGGGGCAATACAATGTAGGGAAGATCGTGGGAAACGGACAGATGCAGCGTACCTTATTGAGAATCGGAGCTGTCATAAAATCCTCGAATCGGTAGCCAGGGAAAGTACATATCAGACCGGTAGCCACAATGCCGATCAAGATTATGAACAAGGTGGTGCAACAGGAGCATAAGACATCCAGAAATAGCCAGTACGTCGCAAGCTTGTATTTTCGGCTACCATAACAAACTTAGCTTCTTAAGGACAGCACCACAGCGAATACTCTGCAACAGCACAGAAGACATCATCAAATGGCTTTGTAACCTTGCTTCCCCATTCCTCAATCCGCCATTCATGACCTAGCTCCACTCCCAGCAGAAGCTTGCAATACTCCCAATACTCTGGATACCACCCTGCCTGTTCCCAATCGATGATTCCCGTAATAGCATAGGAGTCGGGAGATCCCGAAACCATGATATTACCCAAGGTGAGATCTCCATGGGTAAAATAAATATTGCCGTGGTCAGGAAGCATATCGCGATACATATCAGGATGATCGAGACCTTGGATTTCTTTTCCTGGTTGAGGGTCCTGACGGGTCGCAATACCAAACAACCAATCGTTGAACTCTTTGATAGTAGATAATGGGCCCTTTCTATCATCAATCCTGAAGAACCTGTCTTGAATTGGCCCCCCATTCACAGATCCTGTTTGACAGTTAGTGATATCTCTCTCAGACTTCATGGGATGCATCATATACCAATAATCTCAGGAGTTTGAGTGAGTCGCCGAAGGGATCCGATAATATCTCTAAGCTCGGTCTGGAGTGATGCCTTGTCATTTGCGGTCAGAGATGACCAAGCCTCACGTAATGTTTCCCCAGGCACAAGACTCATATAAATAAATACGCGTTCATCATGTTTTCTCCAGCCGAAAACTTCTGGCACCGGAACCTCGTTGTTGGGAAATGCCTTTCGGATGGCCCACATGGCTTGTGCTTCCTCCAGATTCAGGTAAGAATCGAAGTTGATTTTCACAGCCAGACCGAGCTTTTCGATCTTGATCACCTCGGCTCCACGATCTCCATACTCTTCTAGGATGGAACTCGGCGACGGAAGCTGTGGTCTGGAAACATCGCTAGATTGAAAGAAAGAGGAGTCAAGGAAATCCATCTCGGCTTGTGTGATGTCCGGCAAAGCCGAAACATCGACGTGAATGTCGCTTTCCTGGCTAGTAGCCATATCGAGCAACCGCAGTTGGGAACTGAAGATCAGCGGATGCTAACACATAGGCGAGGTTTGGGCAAGGAAACAAAGGTGATAGTGTACGATGCGCGCGCTTAATCGATAATAATGATGAAGGAGAAGGGCGGTTAGTGGATATTTTTATCATGTGGTTATCGGCCGTTTAATCGAAGATTGATTGGTTGGGTAGCGACAAAACGGCGGACACAGCAAGCCTTTGGAGATTGGCATGATTCTCCAACCACTTTTACCAGAATCTGCTCAACAGAAGGACAAGAGTAACCAAAAGATAGAAATTAAACTCCAACCGTTTTGAATTGCTTCGTGGTGAACGATTACGAATCTTGATAGACGCATGGAATGCTTGAGTTAACAGCTTCGTGTTTTAGAATCATAAACATATTATTCAACTTAAAATAAATAAAATGTAGAGAGTGATTCCATAGCACCCAGCCTGCATTCTGTGAAATTTGTATTTTCCCGTGTAGTGCAGACTTGGCCCCACGCAAAGAATATTGTAAAGAAAGCTCAGTAGGTTAACAAGGGAATTATTAACTACCTTAAACAAGACCTCTGACGTCGATATGATCGTAAGCTGAGAGTAGTAACAGTCTGAAAAGGAAACAATTCTCTAGAAGATGCCAGGGTGTGATCTCATCCAATAGATGGAGGAATCCATGACAGACCACCTAGAGGGAGTAAAACTGCTTTTTGTTCCAAAATGTAATATACCGTTTGATCACTTCCGGACTCAGGGGAGCGTATTGAATGTTCCGGCTATCCTTGAGAGCTTCGATGGCGTTTCTCGCATCGTAAACTGGAGAATGCTGGCTCACCTCAAGTCTCGTAAAGTTGCCCAAGACCTTCTCCTCCAGCAGTGGCATAACAGGTGCGAGAGGATCGTCCGGAAGTATCTTTTCCGACAGTTGCTGAATCCATTTGGGATAATTTGTCAACTCAACTCTGTAGCCGGCCTGGTTGAGCAGCGAGCAGGTCATCTTGACAGATACAGAGTCTTCAACCTGAGGTGACACTAGGCTATATGACCGACCGTTATTCTTTGTCGAGCGTGAAATGTGAAGCATGGCTTTGACTACATAGTCGACCGTCACATACGCGGGGTCAAGGTCTAGCTTGGGCCATGCGCCAAGGCTGATGCAGCTGGCAATCAGTCGCGAAACAAGGTCATTGGGATTGCTCGCGCCCGTCACGGAGTGGCCGATGATGAAGCCTGGTCGATAGATGATGACAGGTAACCCACGATCTCTCATACGTCGCACCATCCCCTCAGCCGTCCACTGACTCTGAGAATAGCCGACGTCGTACCTCACGCCTTGGATATGCGGCTCTAGACGCTCATCCTCTAGAACTCGCTTGGTTCCTAGAAAGTAGCCCGTCTGACCCCAGGTGTCGATGCTAGACACGTAGTGGAACGTCTTGCGCCGGCCTCGCGCAGCGAGACGGAGCACGTTGCGAGTCCCGAGGATGTTGGAGTCGTAGTGTTCGTGATATGAGTCGCAGAAGTTGACCTTGGCGGCGAGATGGAAGACGGCGCTGGACCAGTTGGCGAGCCAGTCGAACTTGGCAGATCCCAGAGCGAGGTCTTGGCCCGTGACATCTCCCGGTAGCACGATGATCTTGGTAGTCAATGCAAAGTCCTCGGGCCACATATCGTACTTTTGCATGTTGGTTTGAATGCGGCGAGCAGCTTCAGTAACGCTTTGCCCGCGAACCAGACAAGCAATTTGCTTGACCTTGGGTTCGCGCAAGAGCTCGTCAAGCAGAAAGGCACCCACAAAACCTGTCGCACCTGTCAAGAAGATCTTGCCTTCGTCTTCGTCTCCCCAGTTTGGCACCTCGTCGATGCCATCTACCGTATTCACATCGTTGATCCACTTATCCGCATCGTTGGGTGCGGTGATGGATTCTGCACTGCTCTCGATAAAATGCAACAGACTCGAGAATCGTGAATGACAGTACAAGTCATGCATGGAGATGAGGCGTCCTAGTTGTTTCTTGATACGAGCGATGAGAGCAGCGTTTTGTAGCGACGTGGCGCCGAGGGCCATGAAGTCATCGTTGTCTGCGATAGGCGAGACGCTCAGGATCTGCTCCCAGATATTCTTGAGCGTCACCTTCGTTTCTGAGATTGCAGCGTTCCCATTTCCCAGACTCGAGCTTGCGAGCGTTGGCCCCTCTTGAAGAAAGCTTGCCAAGAATGCCTGGCGATCAACCTTGCCCCTGGAGTCTGGGACAATGGTTTCGACAATTTCGATCCTGTCGGGGACCATGTAATGCGGAAGCGTGTCCCGGGCAAATGACATGAGATGTTGCGGCTGCATATTGCCCCTGTCACGAGGCACGACAAACGCGATCAGAACCGCCTCGCCATTCGAATCGACCGCAGGCTGATTAGCGACAATGACAGACTCAATGATTTCGCTGTCGAGCAAGTTCCTTTCAATGTCTTCTAATTCCACTCGAAAACCTCCCCGCTTCAACTGATTGTCGCTTCGCCCGATGAAATCCAGGCCGCTGCCATCACCTCTCCACTCTGCCACATCACCAGTCCGGTAGAATCGAGTGTACGCAGATAATTTCGGCGTGTCCCCATTATTTCCGTTGGACAGCGCATCTTCGAACTCAATGAAGTGTGATTCCTCATGAGATTGCTGGTTCAGATAACCCTCCATTTGTTGGGGGCCAGCGACGCAGATCTCCCCTCGCTGCTTGGTGTTGTTGATAACCTGTTGGTTTTGGTCCACGAGGACGATCTTCATCTGACCTACAGAATGCCCGATACCAATTCGGTCACGCATTGTTTCCTTAACGTCAACTTCACGCATCGTGACAAGAGTTGTGCATTCAGTAGGACCATATGTGTTCCAAAGATGCTGCGGTGGGTTGTGCTCAAGAACAGCACGCATGGCTGTCTTGCTGGCAACGTCACCCGCCGTGAGCAGATGCCGAAGACAATGGAAGGAATCAGGCGATGTCGTGGCGACGATGTGAAAGAGCGCGGCGGGCATCATCATGACGGAAACCCTCTGACGTTCGAGATAGCTCTTCAACGCAGTAGCATCTACTACTACCACCTTGGGTATGATAACAATGGTGGCACCGTTGAGCAGAGTAACCCAGACTTCGAATAGACTCAGGTCAAAACCAGGGTCATTGAAAGCCGCCACCCGATCTTCAGGGTCGAGTGGTGTCATTGGGGTACTGGTAGCCAGGTGTGTGATTGCGGCGCTGCTGATCTGGACGCCCTTAGGCTTACCAGTTGACCCAGAGGTGAAGAGTATATGGGTGCGGTGGGATTCGTCCTGCAGGGAATTGGAATCTATCACGCCGTCGGCAGCTCGCGGGGCTGGCACATCGCTGAGGCGGAGAAGAGTGATGATTTCAGAGGAAAAGGATGTGTTATCGTCGACAATTGCGTACTTGACATTGGTATCGTTCAGCATACTTGCAATGCGGTGTGATGGGGCTGTAGGCGAGACTGGAACGCAGGTCCCGCCAGCGAAAAGCACAGCTAACTGTGCAATGACTTGGCGAGAATCAACGTTGAATAGGATTCCTACTGGATCATCTTGTTCGAGGCCGCGCTCCTGAAGAAAGCGAGCAAATGTCTTGGCAGTGTCGATAAGCTCGCCGTAAGTGATGGTGCGAGTCCCATCAACTATGGCTATGGCTTCCGGAGCTTTGACTCCCCAAGAAATGATTTGATTCTCCATGTTGATTTATGTTTGAGGTTAGAGAACCGTGCCTATGAAAATAAAGATGATAAAATACTGGGTATCTTAGCTTTGGTTGAGCTGATCCAATGCCAGACGATGTCGAATAACTACTATGCAAGCAGTCTCTGTTGGCGGTGTACAAGTTCGCAGATGCTCTCACTTAAATCCCCCCTTCTCAACATAAACAATAAAGGATATACTTAGATACGAAGGGCGGTCTTGTTGGTTGAGAGATTATCAGCTTACCACCTAGCATTCAGACGCTGTAACCTGTCAGTTAAGCTAATTAAGCAAACAGAGTTGCAAAATCTCGGAGTTACTACATCCGTCTGGCTAATGCAGCCATGAGAACAGTTTGGCAACCTCCAAAACCCAGCAAGTAGGCAACAAACACAGCGATATGCAATGGTGTCATATGCAGAACCTCGACCATGGAAAAGAGGCTTAAAAGATCCTTGAGTGTGTTGGTTGTCAAAAGTGGCTTGGCAAACACAACAGAGGCCCATGTAGAGAGGTATGTTCCTGCCAATGAGAGAGGAGCCTGTAGGAAAAAGCAACTCTGCCTGTCGACTTGGAAATGAAGATGAGGGGTTGTTGATGATTCTATGACTTGGCAAGTACGTTATCTCGAAGCAAACATGAGGTCTGCGTTAGCTGAACCTGATAATCATATCTCACATTTTCCAACCTCCCCCGAGTTTCAATCCCATTGTTTTTGGTGTCATGAAGGATGATTTCCAATTAGCTACGCGAGGCACAACCCGTGTTGCGAGAGGATGTTGGTCGTGAAGTTTCTCTCCTCTTAGCACTCTCCATTGCTGCAGGCTTCGTTGTTTGCCTGATTCAGCGGTGAGAAGATTCGTGGATATAGAAGAGTTGGAGGGGACTACGATTGGTATCAAGTCAGAGGTACACATTATTGACAACAAATTTCATGTGAAGGGAACTGGGTAATCATTGAAAATAGGGATGGGGCAGCAGTGGGCATTTGGTGTCCGTTAAAACAATTTGCTTCCAGTTGTCAGCGTTTGCCCACCTCGATATATCTTTTCCGTTACCTATTTTCATCATTTGCTCATATTTGAATTGACAAAGAAACAAACGAAAAATGTCAAAGCTGAACTCATTGCAGAAGAACTTGCAAGTCATTCTCGAGGATAGGCAAAAGAAAGGATGGCTACTTGAGCCACCAGCACCAGGCACCTTGGCCGGCATGGTTGACTTTGGCTCAAATGACACTCTATCCCTGTCCTCTTCAGGACTCCTTGGAAAGGAGTTCCTTGGTGAGCTTGAGCAGCATCCCAACTTCATTCTTGGTGCGCGAGCATCACGCTGGGGCGAGGGATCGACGGATTACCTCGCCCTGCTAGAAGAGCACATTGCTCGCTTCCACAACGCAGAGAGTGCCTTGTTCTTCAACACCGGATTCGAAGCAAACGTTGCCATCTTTTCGACCATTCCCCAGCCACATGACGTTGTGCTATACGATGGCCTGATCCATGCCAGCGTTCGTGAAGGCATACACAGGGGCCGTGCAACTGCCTTACCCTTTGCACACAACGACCTGTCAAGTCTGCATCAACGTTTAAAAGCCATCAAATGCCAGCATACGAGATTCAAGTCAGGCCAAGCTCTTGTCTTTGTTGCTATCGAGTCTTTTTACAGCATGGACGGCGATGTTGCGCCCCTCGAAGCTATGGTCAAGGAGGTCAAAGAGCAGCTGCCCCTGGGAAACGCAGCATTTGTCATCGACGAGGCACACTCCACGGGTCTGGTCGGCCCGCACGGTTCGGGCCTTGTGGCTCAATTGGGTTTGGAAAAGGATTTCTCAATTCGATTACATACCTTTGGCAAAGCACACGGTGCTTCTGGTGGTACGTTACCGTCCTGATTTCAAACCACATTTGATCAATAAATGCTAACCGGAGAGCGGCAGCTGTTGTCCTGGCAAGTCAAGAGTGTAAACGAGTCCTACTAAGCTGTGTGCGTGGACTCATCTTCTCCACAGCGCCGTCCTTCATTACGCTGGCGGCGGTCAAGGCTGGGTACACGATCTTGGCGAGTGATGAAGGAGAAAGAGTAAGTCCCTGGATTTGATGCGTCTCACAAGTACTTCTCTGACATTTACCTTAGAGACGAGCTCTTGTGCAGTCAAACATCGATCTGTTCTACCAAGCTCTCACGAGCCATGCAGCCTGGCCGGACTGTCATCGTCTGGGCATTGTCAAGATCCCAATGAAGCCGGCATCAGACAGGCCCAGGTCACCCATCATCCCCATCATGGCTCGACCTGGTGAGGCTGTGGCGCTAGGGGACTTTCTAAACAATGCTAAGTTTCGCGTTCTTGTTGTTCACTTCCCTGTCGTGCCTAAAGACAAGGAGCGAGTTAGGATCAACTTGCATTCAGATCACACGACGGAGCAAATTCTGTCGTTGGTTCACTTGATCCTTGAGTGGGCTCAAGCACGCCTCAAGACTGGTAAACATTACTCTCATCTTTAGTTTGTATGTTATATAGAATGAGTCCTTTAGCTCGCTTCTCATTTATGTTTCTTTCTGTTTCGTTCCAGCCGCTTATTGCTCTGCTACGTGACAGCTTACTTTCACAGTAAGAAATAACACCTTATCCCCTGCATTTCTTGCATTAGAGGCGATGCAAATACAGCATGTCCCCTTCAACTGTACATAGATGAGGTTTCGTGTTAACCCCAAGTCCCACTGCCTATCTTTCGATAGTATCGATGCTAGGATGTATGCTCTGAGCGTTTGTCCAAATCCACGTCACCATAGCAGCCAAGACGATATCCTTTGTCTACCTTTTCAAGAGCCGCAACCAACTCAGCCTCGATAATCCTCAGGGAAGGCTGTGGCTTGTGTGAGATGGATATCTTCGGGGGCTGTTCTTGTTTATTTGGTTTTGTGATGCCAGTAGTTGTTGGCTTTGCAAAGGACACCGACTTGAAGATGTATTTTTGCTCGCCTAAACCGATACATGGGAGATCGAGTCGCGCACATCTTGAACAAATTGGCTTGGCTTGGTCACACTAGCACCCTATGGTAAGCCACGGGATCAATCTAGATAGGGATTACATACCTTTTTCTTCTGCTTGACGCAACCCTGGCAGCCTCTGCTCTTCGGAACGCCTGGCATTGTATAACAATTAGAGCTTCTCTTTCTGAACAAGAGAATCTAAACTTCGCCCGAAAGTAGGTGGTCTTGAGCGGGGTTTATTACTTTTATGACTCTATGAGCAAAGCTTATAAAGCGCTCTCATCCCCACCCAAGCAAGAGAGCGCTGAGTTGCACCATGTTGGGAATAGCGGCATGCCCGGACGCAGATCAATGAGTGCTGTGTCACAACGATTTGATAATGCCTTCCGCCTGGAGAGGTCTAGAACTGCGACAAGACGTTGCGTAATGAGATTTGGTTAGGTTTTACTAGTATATAGCAGGCCTGCTTTGGGTTGAAGGCTTGATGATAGGAGAGTTAATTTGCAAGGTGTTAGTTCATTTTTTTATTCTTTCTTACTATTGTCGACTGCAAAACCTGAAAGCGCTTCCGCAATGATTTTTTTGTGAATGACGAACGTTTTATTAATTATACTAATACTTACTCTCAGATTTTGTGTATATCGTCGAAAAAGAAAACAAATCGTATATCGATGCTGGCTAAGGTTGTGTGCGAGTTACCCGAGTCAGTAGACTGGAGGCGGCTTGAAGTCATTGTATTTAGATATTATAGAAGACGTTTCTTATGCATAGCTGACTTTATACTTGTTTCTATGTTTCTTATCTCGCTTTAGGTATCTAAGGAAAATATTCTTATCTATCTTAATACTCTTGTTCGAATATCGTTTCAATTACTCTGAGCACAAGTTATTGAAAACCAAATAATACGTCCGAATGATGATGGCTAGTGCAACGCCTGGGTTAGGTGAGCTCTGCCGCCAGCAAATAGCGTACGTTGGAGAAACAAAAGGCAGCAGCATCTTAGCAGACTTGGCCTTCTATGGCAGTGATTATCGCAGGAATAGTTTAGAGTGTGCATTAGGTCCAAGCTAGCTTTGATCAATTTCGTGAGATATTACAGCCACTGTCTTTACACCATTGCAACCATCCTGCTATATCGCCTCTATTTGCCCCAGTACAAAGTCTTTAGTCTCGCCCCCTTAACGAATCGAAGGCGATTAAAACTACCGAACCCCTCAGCCAATGATGAGGGTATATTCTTATGTTGCACCGTAATGATGGACCCTTCTCGCCTGCGACGCGGTGAGCTCATCATGGTTCGACCACCATGACATCACAATCTGGCATGCGAAAAGGCGTCCATAACCAAGGAACGACGGCATTACAGGTCCATGACACGTTATCTTCATCTGTACGTACCTGTTGTGGAATCGTGGTTAGTCCAGCCTTATCCCGCCCTTTAGAATCCATGCGTACTGCACTCATGTGCCGACTACACGAACTAACGCAACTATGATACCACACAGAACGTCCGATATTTCCGATACATCGACTTCATCAACACAGGAATCAAGTCAAAGTAGCCAGCTACGAACTCTGCTTCCAGCTGCGCGCCCACCAACGACTGAGAGTCATCAGGTGCACCACGGAGCTCCCCTAACTCGAAAACGAGCACCAACATCGTTAGCTTGCGAGCCATGTCGACAGCGGAAAGTCAAGGTAAAGCTATCAGGTTGGGAGGATATCTTTGGAGTATATTTGGCTGATTTAATCCAGTGCAACGGCGTTCGACCGACATGTTCCCAGTGCCGGGTCAGGAAACTCGACTGCATCTATAGACAAACGCCAGAAACCGACTACCGGGTAAAATACGAAGCCCTACAAGAATCGCACCCGGCTGCAGTTGTCTATCGCGCCATTCAGACGCGGACTCAGGCCGAAGCCCTTGAAATCGTCCGTCGCATCCAAACTGGCGTTGATGCCGATACCTTGATGCGTCAACTGACAAGCGCCGATCTACTTCTCCAAGTGCAACTAGAACCCGAAACAAGATGCCGCTATCAGTTCATCTACTCACCGCTCATGCCTGCGTACTTGCAAACATCAAACAACCCATTCGTGCAGTCTTTGATACATGAGTGGGCGGATACAGATGATGTCAGCAGCATTCAATCTCCGATGACTGCAGTGGCCGATGAAGGATACAAAGCACAATATCTAAGGCCGCATCATGCAGCTTCCATTGTTGATTCAAGACTGGACGACATTGTACCATCTAAGTGGACTACCGTTGATGGTGGCGGCGACAGCAACATGAGGGATCTTATGCGTGCTTACTTTCTTCAAGAATACGACTGGTTTACCTTCTTCCACAAAGATTACTTCTTGGACGACATGGTTAGCGGCTCTAACAACTTTTGTTCTGCAATTCTTGTCAACGCCATTCTTGCAGTCGGATGTGTAAGTACTCTTGAGATCGAGTCGATGCTCAACCCATAACCAGACATATGCTTATCGTTGACAGCAATGCCGTAACAGCTCCTCCGAGCCGGCAGAATTTTGGAATCCCAATAGTCTTGGCTTTAGGTTTCTTGCGGAAGCCAAGAGGCTTTGGATAGAGGATACATCACAACAGAGAAGTTTGACGACCCTACAAGCTGCTCTTGTCCTAAACACTGTCATCAACATGATAGATATGGATCCCATATCGTCAGCATTTCTCGTCCATGCCATCCAGATTGCCCAGGATTTGGATATATTCGAACAAACGACATATATCATGGACAAGAAAATACGCCACTCATACGATATCACAGCTTGGTCTCTTTTCCACTGGCAATGGTGATTATTCTAGGAAGCTTTTACACTTTTTTCGGTTCGCTAACAGAATCAGCACGCTGAGCTATCAGTTCATGACAGCTCCATTACTACAGAATCCCCCGAAAAACCCAATTCCAGACCCAGACCGGGATCCAGACTTCTATGGAGAGATCTGGCTCAAGTACCCTTCAAGCTCTGTTCTAGTGCCACTCAGATACGGTGTTACTTTCAAGGCCAAATCCGAGTTCAGTGTTATCCTCAACGAGGCCATGCTTGAGGCTCACAGAGACCCAAGCAGTGGCGATTTGGACCAGAACGGCGCAAAGAGAATTATAAAAGTCGCAGAGAGACTAGACAACTGGTATCGACAGCTACCGGAGCCATTATCACCATCCAGTATTGTCTTTCCTTCGCAGCTCAAGATTCAGTATGCATTCTAAACACATTCAAACATCAAATTTCTTTTCAAGATGTTGGGAAGTACTCCAAAGGCGTGTCATGGGAGTTTTGACTAACACTGATAATAGTCTTCATTGCTGCTACGTTCTTGTTCAACTCTATGAAATCCTAGCACCAGAAGGACACAAAAGATCGCCCCTCGTTCCGTTTGACGAAACGAAACTACAGGCCACTCTTTCCAAGTACAGAGGCTTTTTCGAAACCATACTTCGCATTCACTATGTCCGGCATAGCTTTGAATATGGCAACATGATGCTGACGAGGTTCCTCGCCATGCTGGCATATCTCGCCCTCAATAAAATCAACTCCCTTTCCACCGGACGCGCCACTGTCAAAGCATCAAGCCTGGATGTGGGAGACGCAGACCCGAAAGCTGCCAGAGCGACACTTCTCATCGCACAAAAGGGCCTCAGTGATCAAGGGAGGGGCTACTACCTGCCTACAATTCTGCTTCGAGACGTACTCAGCCACATGAGTTCCAGCGACGCCAACATTCTTCAGAGTTTTATAACTATCTTTCCAGAAGGGCCGGAGAAGACTCGTGAGCGAAAGATGAACATGGAGAGCCTGTGTCCACCGGAAATCATACGAATCGCTAATGATCCGGCCCAGCAGCCGGCAGCGAACTGGATAAGGCGATTTGCCACTTTGACATTGGGGGAGGGATCTGGTGGCTCGATCCTGAGCATGATATCGGGGGAGAAGGATAGCTGATCTAGATGGCTGTATTGAGCAAATTGAATGTTTCTATACGATAGCTAGATTATATAGACGGAATCGATTAGGAGAAGTGGTGGAGTTAAGGCTTGGCAAGGATGTATTAATAGTTAAAAAATACCCCAAATATAGCTGAGATATAAAGTTGCACAGGAGCTTGTATAAAAAACTCTGTAACTGAGTTTATATATGTCCAAATAAAACCTGTTCTTCAACCAGTCCCAGAGCTACCTCCACTCAACCAACCTTCCTGCATGATCACACATAGAGCTGAACCCATAACTAGGTAAGCATAAAAACACAAAAATTCATATTCGCTGTAGTAAATTGGGAAGATGGAGTTACTTGTCACCTGCAATCGCACGCGCGGCAAGCACATTCGTGGCACTACCGACGACCTCCCTGGTTTGTCTTAAACTTTCTGATGCTCTCCACGGGCCGTCTCAGCGTCTCTTCGCGCCGTTGGTAGAGATTTCTGGTGTTTTATAGTGCGGCGTGCGATAAGTTGTTGTTTCCGGGGTTGTTGTGCGAAATGAACTGTCTTTTTGGAGCGCGTTGCAAGACTCTGGCACGTCTTGTAACATTCCCTCACTAACTCCGAGCTCAGCTTGTGATTTTCTCAAGGCGAAGAGTTATTATATGAAACCCTGTTTCTGATTGGTAAAAATCTCTTAAAAATCATTTTAAATTTCAACTTAAATGATTTATACATACAATCGCGCAGATCTAGAAGGGCCTCTATCTACGCTCTATTATTTATTGAGGCGGTAATACCCTAATTTTCTTGGTAATTATCATGCTTTGCTTGTATTATAGCAAGCGAAGTTCTTAATTAATAGATAAATCTGCAGCTAGGGGTGTGTGTTAAAGAAGGTGAAAATTACTACCTAGATAAATTCTCGTGACAGTTAGAGTATCTTAAGCATATAAGTGTTTAGTAAGTATCTAAAATTAGTAATAATATACTGTACTAGAGCTGTTTAACATTATAGTGCTAGTAGCTGTAACTCACACACTGTTGAAATATAAAAAGGGATTAAATCCTAGTGGATGTTGAGACCTATATATCTCAACACACACATGTAGTTATAGACACATATGCGACTTTAGCCTATTTTATCTTGGAACTTTAATTAATGGTTACTAATAAATACTAGAAGACTGGAGAGTATACCCAAGTTAACGCAGCATCCCTCACCTGGTTGGCAAGGTTTGCGAAAGCCGTTCCATAGCCAGGTGGCCACATCCACCTCATTTATACCTCTGAAGTTCTGCCGTGCGATGAGAACATATGCCTCGGAACGAAGCATTGTGAGCTCGCCGTAATAGCTTTCTTGATAAAAGTCTTCCACCACAGGCTGGAACATGTATCCAGGCATTGGGAGAGGGGACTCTTGACTTGGAGTAAGGGTGAATCCATATATTATATTGATATTTGGTTGTGAGACCGATGGGGAATCGTTGGGGTAACATGGTGTCATTGGGGTTAACATATAGTCCTGCATGGCTGTTCC
Source organism: Fusarium continuum (assembly GCA_013184455.1). Lineage (NCBI taxonomy): Eukaryota > Fungi > Ascomycota > Sordariomycetes > Hypocreales > Nectriaceae > Fusarium > Fusarium continuum. The sequence goes on from JABCKB010000265.1 coordinate 25,719, forward strand.
GTGTAGTAAACTTCCAACCTCTGCAATGGTCTGATTGGAGACAGAGTCAGTAGTCAACAAGGGCTCGGTATCAAAATCAGATGACTGAGCTACGGGGATAAGCGCCTGTGGGCTTTCAGTCGGTAGAGATATGAGGCCGTTGACTTCTGATCTAGATCGGTCACCAAAAACTAGGGGCTCGGTGTAAACTGTTGCGAGCATTTCCCATGCTCCGAGATCTTCTATGTCAGGTAGCGAACCATGTTCCCGAACCGCTTCGCCATGGGTATTGGTGAGAGGTAGCGGCGGTGTGCCAAGCTGACTTTGAGGTTGTTGGGGCCGCAACGTAAGATAATCCGCAACGTGGTCAGACGGCTGGCGGCGGCATCGCGCCAACGCCTCTTGAAGAGCTTTCACCTGATCTTCGAGGGTTGATATAGTCTGTTGTGCTTCACAGAGCTTCTTTTCCAGCGTTGCGATGTGGTCCTTCCGACGAGCACGATGCCGACGCTGATTCATGCGAACCCGTTCCAGCGTGTGCTGGGCTGAAACCCGGTTGATCCTGCGTCGTGGCGTCGAAGGCGATCCCGGAGCCATGTTGAGTCGATATCATCGATATGTCACCGATGGGAGAAGCTTCAACCTGTTCCATTTATCTCTGGGATAAAATGGTGACATATCGGCGTCGAATTTTAGTCAGCGCTTACCCCAGTCCTTCTTCACTAGTGGCTACAAACGCCCAATAATTGGACGTTACTGCTTAACACTCTGACTGGAATAGGTAATTGCATAAGATTATCATGTAAGGCAGTCATTGCTAGATCGTAAAAGATGGATGGATGGAGATGCCTCTAATGGACGAGACCGGGTGGAAGTGCAAGTCGAAACTTGTTCCCAGGGGTAGCCTGGAGTCAGACTCTCACGATCAGATGATTTCCCATGACACTACTTGGATGCCTTAAGTGATGACATATTGATAGACTATTCGTAAACCTATATATTCGTGAATGGTACAGGTCCATCTCCCCACCATAGCAAAAACATTTACCGGTCAGCCCTCGTCCTTTTTCACATAGACTAACATTTGACACGCTCAATGGAGCCTAAAGAAATCTACGACGAAGTCAATAGCCGATACAGCTCAATCGTTAGGAGTAGCACCGGCCGATATGAGCAGACAGTTGCGAGAGCCTTTGGATACACAGAAGAAGAGCTTGCTGGTGTTCCCGAGGGTGCGAATCTGGGATTGAGCTGCGGCAACCCAATTGCACTTGCGAGGCTGAGAGAGGTGTGTGTGTGTGTGTGTCTCCTTATGCCATCTCGTCTCGCTGATTGTCAAAAGGCCGAAACCGTTATTGATCTTGGGTCTGGTGCTGGCTTTGATGTGTTCACGGCTGCAAAGAGAGTTGGCCCTGAAGGCAAGGCCATCGGAGTTGACATGAACAAGGTGCGTGAGCTTCTGCCCTCCTGATCGAGTCTAACATCAGTCAAATACATTGTAATAGAATATGATCGACAAGGCGAATGCCAACAAAGCTTACGCCAACGCCTCAAACGTCCAGTTTATCGAGAGCGCCATCACGACCATCGCGCTACCCGACAACACTGCTGACTGCATCATTAGCAACTGCGTCATCAACCTTGTCCCTGCAGAGGACAAACAGCTTGTATTTAATGAGATGTTCCGGCTACTCAAGCCTGGTGGACGAGTTGCCATCAGTGATATACTCGCGCGCAAAGAGTTTACCAAGGATATCAAGAAGAGCATTGCCCTATATGTTGGGTGTATTGCGGGAGCTAGCCAGGTCAGCGAGTATGACACGTTTCTCAAGCTTGCAGGCTTTAATGGTAACCCAACTTATCCCACTGAGATGCAATGGAGTCTAATTGGTCTTTGCCAGATATTCTGTTCGTGGACAGCAAGAATGACTTGAACGTGTACTTCGCCGCCACTGAGACAAACCCATCCTGTTGCGGATCAGACACAGTTAAAGAAGAAAAGGAAGCATTGCCTTGTTGCAATGCAGAGGCAAAAGAGCGTTGTCACAAGCCGGGGGGCCAGCAGTCATGCTGGAGAGCCAACTCTTCAACTTGTACTTGCCAGAACCAGACGGTTTCAGTGGCCAGTGAAGCCAAGACATTTGCTACTCAATTGGGGATCACAGACTTGAACGAATGGGCGGGTAAGGACACTGGACTCTTAGCCTCCCAGAGATTGCCAACTGACTCTTCCCAGGCTCCTTCCAGGTGTATGCTCTCAAGCCCGCGGTGAACTGACAAAACTGTTGAAATCAGTTTCCACCGCCCATGGGAGGCTGAAGTTCCGCCAAACATGGAGCGAGCTGTTAAAATTCTTAGCCATGGGTCAATGGCTATTGCGTTCTATTGGTGGCTGAGATGTTGATGACCGTCTAAATAATAGCTTCCGCTAGTTAGCCATAGTTTTCTGCTTCTTTAATATATTCAAAATGCAAATTTTGACATTGAAGGACCCAATCATTGCTCTAGTATAGCACGAGATATGACACTGAGTAACAACGTAGGTTTAGAGTTGTTGATTCTACGGCTTTAAACCGAATGTTTAGCAATATGAACTCAAATTCTATTAAATAATCTCACTGAAGTGTATTTTACTACTATCCTTAGCCTGGTTCATAACTAGAGAGAAAGTACCTCTCTGAATCCTTGAACAGCCCATGCTCGTGCGTAGGTATCTCACGACTAGCTCAGGTGTCAACAGTCCCCTTGATGTCTACTCTTCAGCATTCTAAACTTGAGGAAAGCATGTGACTTTCGCCGTATCTATCAGTCTTTTGCTGATAACCCGGGTCTTGGCATCTTGTACAAACCCTCTTGAATCCTCCCAGATCTCCATCTCTTTTCCGAAAAGGTCGCAACCCTTCTCAGGGGAACTGATGTACCAACTGGAGACGCCTGGGTTGCAAGGGCTTTAACTACGGATCAGCAAGGTGTACTTGATTTGTACTGTGCAGCACGTGTTAAGTAGCCTGCCAAGTTGAACCAGCCAGCAGTCCAGCTTTGTGACATTGATCTCGCGGCTAGTGCTCTGAGACGGACTCAGTCTCCAGACGCGGCCAGTGGGGTGATCCATCGCTCTAGCTGGTTTGAGAGTTTTGATCTCTTACAAATCTACCAAGTGGCACTCATAAAGAGTCATCAGAGTCTACAGTTGCTTTTATTGCCATGTCACAGTGTCTCTAGAATGGAGGTAGTGGTCGTTAGTCCGTGGAACAAAAGGATATTTCCACGACTGGAAGAGAACAGATTAACTGCTGGTCTTGCGAATCAGCGCAATATCTATAAACGGTACTAGGTTTTGATCATTTAGGGAAAGGATGAGCTGCTAACAAACGACCAACAGGGGAGAAAAGAGAAAACAAATCCTCAAAAGTCATTGGCCGAGGCTGATGCGTGACAAGTAAACCAGGCTCTGTGCAGCGCCATCCTGGTTCATTCAAAGAAGCAAACAAGGCTGCTAAAAGAGAGCCTGGTCCGTCCCCTGCCCTTTTTGTTTTTTCTCATCATCTTGTTTTCCCGAGCATGTTGCTTGGCATATCACTTATTCCTTACATACCAGCCGATTGATCGCTGCGCCGACACCATGAACGATCTTATCGCGAGAGCAAACACTATCTGCGCAAGCTACGAGCAGTTGCAGGCTATAGCCAGTCAGATAACCTCGTCGCGTAATACTGCGCGACAAACACGGCTCAAAGAGCTCGAACGGTTGATCCAGAATCAGTTGAAGTTCACTCGCGCCGATACCCAAGGCAACGTCGATGCTTCACCTATCACAGAGCTGATCGTTGAGAAACACGAGCTGGAGAAGGAAGCAGAAAATGACAGGAGGGCCTACGAGCAGAAACTTGACGTCGCCACAGAGCAAGTGGCCCAGAGCATTCGCTCGCTATCGACACCCTCGGCCTCCTTGACAACTCGACCAGGTGGTTTTCAGACTGGCTCGATCCCTACACCGACGCGCAGCTCCACAACTCACGAAAGTCGCTCTAGCTCCCATCACTCTGAGAGTCTGGAGCCACGACAGAGCCTCCGGTCTCTTGTGGGTGATGACGACGACTGGGAACATCACAGACCGCGTAGCGCACGCGACACAAGCAACAACGATCAATCGCTGCCAGTGGACGAGGCTGATCCCATCCCGAACAGCGAAATTCTTACCCGTTCCTCCTTTCAACGAGCAACTTCGCCCGTTCCCACGAGTGCGGATCGCCCGGCCAAGCGCGCTCGGGAAGATAACGCGTCAGCTTCACTCACATCAGGCCGATCTATCGACTTCAACTCTATCGAGTTTGATGAAGTATATCAGAACGGACAAGCCGATGTTAAGTACACCATTGTGTTTTATGGTCACCCCAGAGGGTGCTGGTATATCTTGGAGTGTAAGAGCTGTGCAACGCAATTTAGATCTATTCAAGACGCCGTTGCGCACCTCAGGATCAACCATCAGTTAGATGTTTATCCAACCTCCGAGTCGACCGTCGAATCTATTGGTACTCTCGTACTTAACTGTACATTTGACTTGGCCGAGAGAAATAATGCCGCTTGCGAAAGTCGCCCCAGTCTTGTTGACGATAACACTCCTCCAGCCGCCTCAACTCGTCGCCGGCAACCTACACAAGCCTCAGCTAGCATTAAGAAGAAGAGAAGAGGTAGAAAGGCCAAAGGACTCCAGTGGAAAGCACCCACTAGATACGAAGATCTCGACCCTCGAATCACCCACCCGAAGCCCGGCGAGATCCTTGCTGTTGTGTGGGGAAAGGCTTTCCTGCCCGTCATGATACTTCCCTGGGGGCGTTTTGATCGGTTCGGTTACACTGAAATGCTCAGGGAAACCAATCTCAACACCCGTATTCCAAGATGTTACGATGGGGCTCATCCCGACGACCTCGTCCCTCGGCCGTGGGCTCCAGGGTATGAAGACTACGGACGTCTAGCTCACAGGCGTGAGGTTCCTGTGCTCTACTTCAGAGAGCAGCACGATTTTCCGTCCGAGTGCGAGGTGGGCTGGGTTGCGCTCAATAAGCTGAAGGTCTATGACGAGGACTGCCCTTTCACCCTTCATAAAGAATCGGTGGAAGAATATCTCGAATCTTACGAAGAATATGAAAGGGAAAAGGCGGCGAGACAGGCACGTCTTATCCAACAGCAAAGTTCCGAATAAGCTGGAGATGTTGCACGTGATAATCCCGGATCGAACCAGAGGAATCGGGGTCAAGGTATAGATAGAATCGTTTGGGCGTCGATCTCCGAAGCTGCGGATTTTTAGTGTACAGCCGCCCCCTTGACGGCAACATGGAACACAGCAGTCATGCTCCTCTAGAGACGAGAAGAGGGGAAATTAGGTATGGGATTTACTAATATTTGTGTACCTACAAAAAGAGAGGTGGACTTAGAATTCAAGTAGTTGAAAGTAAAAGCGAGATTGCGTGCTGGTGTAGACATAAGTCGTGATTATTTCTTCAGCTTATGCCACCTTCCAATCCCCATACTAAATGTCCCAAGTAATATTCAGTCAACAATGCCTCGGAAGGCATGTTTTTCTTGCCGGTAGGTCTCCTTTGGCCCAGATGTTAGTCCATCTTGCTAACTGCCTCAGCGCGAGCAAGGTTCGGTGCAAGTTGCAGGATCCCGGTCAAGCCTGTGAGAGATGTAGCAACAAGAATCTTGATTGTTCCTATGAGCACAAGATAAGAAAGCCCTCGCAAGTTATATCTTCACCTGGAGCTTCGCGCTCCACTCTTGGGAACGATGGGGTTTCTTCTGATCTACCTATGGCTTGGAACCAAGCCCGGTATCGTCTAAAGCATGAGATACAAGGACTTGACTTTGGACAAGGACGACCTGAGGATATCTTGCGCGAGGGAGAGTTTACCCATTCGCTCATCTTGCTTTACTTTAGCAACTTTAGCGACATTCATTTCATGTTCGATGAAGAAATCTTTCTTAGAGACTTTGCAACTGCTCAGATCTCAAAGGTAGTCTTATACTCTGTTATGGCACTCAGCATCCGGCAAGTATTCCCACTTGAAGCCCATCAGCGGCTTAGTGCTCTGACATGCTTCTAGTTTCTCCATGGCTCCATTCACGGAAGAGTTACCACCATGCCATAGGGGCGAAGCACTGTTTAAACATGCACGGAAGCTTCTTATGGAAGATTTTGATTGGCCATCTATTCCCGCCATCCAGACCTATGTGCTCTTGAGTACCTACAAGATGGCCTTTGGCGGTTCTAGACAAGCATATGTTTATCTTGGTAGTCTAGACTTCTTCTATCCATTGATTTAGAACCTAACTTCGTCTAGGGTTTGCGAGTAATATGCTAAGGGCACTAAGATTAATGGACACTACTACTGGAGAGACATCGGTGTCATCAGAGAGCCATCGTCGCTTGATATGTACCATTGCACTCATGGACCGACTCATGGCATATCCTCTCAAGCTGGCTCCCCACTTCACTTCTCGAGATGAAGTTCCCACCACGTTAGGGGATAATGAATTCTGGGCTTTGAAAAGAGGCACCGCGAGTGAGCAGCCCAGTGGTATCAGCATTTCCCAGGAAATTCTTGATCTCTCAGAAATACTGGCTCAAGTATACAGATTCCATCTTGATGGTGGCACGGAAGCTGATATGACACTGATTCGGTCCAAGTTCTCTGAGTACTCGGCTGCTCGCAGCCCTTCGCTTCTTTGGACGGTCGCTAACGTAGCATCACATTCGCGACACGACACGCTCCGCCGATTTGCTTATATGCACCTTCTGTACCATCATATTGGCCAGCTGATTCACTTCAATTATCTTCGATTGTCTGGCATAGTAGAGCAGCACCATGAATCGGCTTCGGAATGTCACAAACATGCGGCCTCCATTTCCAGCATCATGCACACTTTCCGGGAACAAGGCGGCTCTGACCTTCACAACTTCTCAATCGGTACCATATTAACGATATCAGTAGTTGTGCTCCACCATGCTCTCTTGACGATGGCAAGTTCAAGTGCTTTGGACCAGTTGCGGGCTCACATCACTGCCATGACCGATTGTTTGGACAGGTTGAAGCACCACACTCGCATGTTCATCTGGGTGGTAAGTAAGCTACTTCACAAGATGCGGTTGTGGACACTAAAATAATTTTAAGAACCAACACTTGGAGACCTTGATTAACAGACTGGGCGGAAATAGCTTGGCATGGGCCAAGGTATTTGACCAGAATCCGCGGTTGCTTAGCCAAATACTATTCCTAGGAAGCTATTATGAGAAGTTTGATCCTCGCACTTCAGGTAAGCTGGCTTTCATGTTTATGATTCGTTTCCTGATAGTTGTTATAGGGCATAGAGTAGGAATTGAGACATTGCTTGAACCGGAAAATAGCGTCGGTACAGCCACGCCCGATGTTGGTACGAGTCAACCAACATACCCCCAGTTTGAGTCGACTGGGCTTCAAGGTACACCATAGCTTAGCACATGTGCTTGCATCAGAACTTTTTATCCAAACATCCTACGAAGATTCCTATTCTAAACGGTATTTGTAAGCGCATCCAGTTCTATATACCCTTCCAGGTGAAAGTGTTAGCAACTGAGAACGATACCCTCTTGAAAATATCGACACTCGATAGACCAACAAGTACTTCGTAGTTCCCCTTCTCAGCGTGCCAGTGTCCCTGTCTTTCATCATAAACGCTGACGCCGTATTTATCCAATCTGGCTTCTGCCTTACCAGAGTGTCCGGGTTCAAGCTCAATCTTGACAAAGGCTTGTAATTCCTTGAAGGGTCGTGTACGGCCAGGAGTTTGATTGTCATTGGATGCAGCCACGTAGAACTGCACAACCACTTTTCCTTTACGTGATCCCGTGTTCGAAACGCTAGCCGTGACATTGATGGCTTCATCTGGCATGCCAATTGTTCTCCCATTCTGGATAGATAAACTATCGATGGTGAACTCCGTATAAGACAACCCGAACCCAAACGGATACAACGGCTCAGGTGTGTTTTGGCGGTCATACCAACGATAACCAACATCAAGGCCTTCGGCATAACGTAAAATACCATCGGAACCTGCCGGAAAGTTCCTATAGGAAGGATTATCCTCTAGTCTTTTAGGCCAGGACAGAGGTAATCTGCCGCTCGGGTTAACAAGCCCCGTCAACACAGCTGCAATGGAATCGCCCGTCTCTTGTCCACAGAACCAAGCCTGGACAAGACCTGGCACCTTATTCAAAAACTGAGTGAAACTGACAGGGGCCCCGGAAGAGTTAACAATTACAGTCTTAGAGTTCGCAGAGGCAACTGATTGGATCAGGTCGTATTGCTCAGCTGTAAGATCCATGTCATCGCGGTCAAAAGCTTCCGACTCGATCTCATTCGTCGTACCGACAAAAACAACTGCATAGTCTGAGTCTCGAGCTACTCTGCGAGCATGTTCCAGGTTAGACTTGTGGTTTATCTCCTCATGGAACCGCACCGCACTTCCTTGAAACATCTTCCCGAACAGAGGCGGTCCATTCAAAACGTCCGGATCGCAAGCCCAAGACTCGAGTTTGATGGTGTAGCGACGACCCTTCTCCAGCGGATAATAGACGCGTTTTTCGAGTTGTCGTTTAAACATGTAAAACGACTCAGGCTTAAGCTTCGTCTCCTGGGGTCTCTCAAAGACTAATTGATCGTCAATATAGAGATTTGCTTTCCCCGTGCTGATGACAGAGAAGATAGAATTGCCCGTCAACGGGGCAACTAGATCAAAAGTGAATTTCGTGCAGTAGCTGATCTTATCGAGATACTCTGGCCACTTCTCCTTGATCATGTATTCTGCTTGTGGTCTGAACTCCTCATGGACACGGTTCTCTCCGATAACTAGACCGTTGAACCACTCCAGCTTGACAGGAGTCTCAAGATGTTTCGAAGAACCGACGGGAAAGATGATATCCGGGTCTGGGTGGGGAACTGCACCAAATACAGGCACCCCAAAGGAGGTATTGACTTGGTAGCCAAGCTTTTCAAAGCCCTCTATCGGAGTGACGGCGTGTAAAGCATCAACGCGGGCGCTTCCACCGCCACTGAAGACAATGGAGTGTGCATGCTGGCCAATGATGGCCACAGAAGACCCTTCAGGAATAGGTAAGATATTGCCCTCGTTTTTGAGTAGAACTATACCATCTGCTGCTGAGTCTCGGATCAGCGCATCACGCTCTTCGTCCTCGACTTCACGTTCAGGCGGTTCGGTGGGATTCTCGAATCTGCCCAGCCGCTTGGCAAGCTTGAGTATGCGTCTTACGCTCTTATCGATGGTTTTCTCGGACAGTTTTCCATCTTGGACGAGGTCAGTTACGGCTTGAGTAGTTCTCCATCTAGGAGGCCCAGGCATCTCGATGTCAACGCCGGCATTAATGCCATCGCCGGTCGAGTAAGTGCCCATCCAGTCTGAAATTACTGGACCGTCGAATCCCCATTCGTTCCTGAGAACTCCGTCTATAAGTTCCTGGCTGTCGGCCACATAAGTGCCTCGGACACGATTGTAACTACTTCTTGTTAACGAGATGCAAAATACTTACCGCACGGTAGGCTTACCTTGACATCAAAGCCCAGGGGTCAGCAAGCTTGAACACCAACTGAAACGGTTTCAAGTAGATTTCTCTGAGAGTCTGCTCATCAACCTCCACACTCAGTGTGGTACGTTGATTCTCAGCATCGTTGGCCACAAAGTGCTTCGGAGTTGCTGCAACACGACCTTCTGACTGACATCCGCGTACATAAGCAGCCGCCAAGCTTCCAAGAAGAAACGGATCCTCGCTGTACGTCTCGTAATTACGGCCACCGAGAGGGGAGCGTATGACATTGAGAGTCGGGCCCAGAAGGACATTAGCGGCTTTGGTCTCTGCCTCTTTTGCAACAGCAGCGCCAATCTTTTCGAGGAGTGAAGTGTCGAATGTTGCGCCGAGGGATGTGCCACATGGAAAGCATGCTGCTTTGATGCCGGATACATAACTTTCACCTCGGGCGCCATTGGGACCATCTGTGAACTGAATGTTGTAAATATGTATGGTCCAAAAGGCGAAGGACTTTGCTTACCTTGATATGAGGGACAAAGACGCCGTCTCGATCTATGGATGCAGTTCGCCACCAATCTACACCGGATAAGAAGCTGATCTTTTCATCGAGCGTGAGAGCTGCGATGATGCCCTCAATATCATCTGAGCCCATAGTCGAGCTACTGCTGTCAGAGATACACATAGAGATGGCCAGGGTGTCTTGGCTTTTCACATCGATACGCCCAGAGTCTTCTTTTAAAGCCCCGTCCACTTCCATTATTATCCGATAACTGGAAAAAGAGTATGTAATGATATACGCAGAGGTTGGAGGGGTGTTTCTCAACATGCAACTCACCCCAGCAAACATCCATCGATGCTTGTGGGCGTAGAAAGGGTGATTATCGGAGACTGCAGCCTTCTGACTGGTTCTTCGGAGCGATCTTCGATTCTTCGGCCCCGTCTCGGAGAATGGAATATATCTATTGGCTATAATATCTAGATCTTCGTATCGGTCAAGCTAACGTGCTATGGTAGCAGTATCGCGATCATCAGATGAATGACACCATTTCGAATCTCTCAATACCAGCAGCGAAAGTTTAGCGGTTGTGTTATCTTTCAGCGCAAATATTTCCCGAGAACTCGTTTATTGATACGGAAATATGTTGCAACGATGTTATCCGAGGCAGCCACCCCAGACAATATCCCTCCACCGTCAACTTTAGTTCGAATGATGCGATTTATTGGTTTCCTAAAGTGACTTCCCCTCCTGTGTCGCTGCTATGTCTTCTTTGTGTATAAGAGTTACTCGACACCTTAACGCCGTTGACGTCCTACCCATCAGCTCAATTGCCATCAATCTTGTTACATTCTGGTCAATATCACTACAACACAACAATGGGGGCTCCAGAAAATACCGAAAAACAGGAGACGTCTGATGTCAACGTCAGCGAAGCAGGTAGAACCCCCACAGTCGAGGAGTTAGATCGGCGCATCCAAGAGCTTGCCAAAGAGGCTCCGCCATTCTATACTCGTCGCAACTTATTCAAGCTCTATCTCCTCATCATCTTGGGATGTCTCGTTCCAGCTATAACACTCGGCTACGACGGCGCCTCAATGAACGGAATGCAGGCTGTGCCAGCTTGGGATGCTTGTGAGTTTCGTCGAACCATGGTCTTAGCATATGGCAGCTGACATAAACGTCTTTCACCAGATTTCGACCGGCCTCGCGGAAGTGTCCTTGGTTTACTAAATGCCATCGTCGGCCTAGGTTGCATTGCTGGAACGCCTTTCATTAGCTATGTCGGCGATCGTTGGGGTCGTCGTATGGGTATTTTTGTCGGCACCGTCATCCTGTTCATCGGCGGTATCCTGCAAGGTGCATCAGTCCATAGTAGGTCTTCCGCCAACGAACTCACTACGATAGCACTCGCTGACTGGCTCTAGTCTCCATGTTCTTAATCTCGAGATTCGTTCTTGGCTTTGGCATCGTCTTTGCCAACGCCTGCGCCCCCGTACTCATTGGCGAACTAGCCCATCCCAAAGATCGACAAGTCGTGACCTCGCTATACCAGACCTCGTGGTATCTTGGTGCCATCACTGCTGCCTGGGTTACCTTTGGAACATTCAGTATCCCAAATGATTGGGCCTGGCGTATCCCGTCCTACCTACAGTCTGCCCCGGCACTCGTCCAGTTTGTAGGAGTAAGGCTGCTCCCAGAATCACCACGTTACCTAATCGCCAAAGGCAGAGCAGATGAGGCTAGAGCTATTTTAATCAAATATCACGCCGAAGGCGATGAGCACTCTGAGTTTGTCGATCTCGAGTTCCGCCAAATGCGTGCTGTTATTGAGGCAGAAGTCTCCAATAACACAGGTTGGAAGTCTCTGCTTCAAAGCCCTGGTAACCGCCGCAGGATGGTGGTCATCGTGCTTCTAGGCCTTTTCTCTCAGTGGTCGGGAAACGGTCTAGTTTCCTACTATCTCGCTAGAGTGCTGGAAACCGTCGGAGTCACCAATCCCCGCCATATCAATATGCTCAACGGATGTCTTCAGATCTTCAACTGGATCACTTCGGTGGCATCGGCCTTTGCGTCAGGACGGGTAAAGCGTCGAACGCAGTTTCTCATCTCTGTCATTGGCATGTTTCTTGTCTTCAGTAGCCAGACTTTATGTTCTGGTCTCTTCAATGAGCGTGGTTCCCAAGCTGCGGGGAAGGGTGTTATTGTCATGCTTTTTCTCTTCTACGTGTTCTTCAACTTTGCTTTCAATGCACTGTTGTACTCTTACCCTGTCGAAATCCTTCCATATCCCATCCGCGCCAAGGGTTTCTCGGTCCTCATGTTCTGTGGCAAAGCTGCAGGGTTCGTCAATGGATTCGTCAACCCGATCGGACTCCAGGCATTGGCATGGAAGTACTACGGAGTGTACGTGGGCTGGCTGCTTGTGGAAATTGTCTGTGTCTACTTTCTCTTTCCTGAGACATCAGGCCGTAGCCTTGAAGCCATTGCTAGCGTGTTTGATGGAGAGATGCCAGTCGATGCTGAGATGCTGTCTGGTGTAAAGAAGGTTTCATTAGAGATCGGAAAAGAACCATAACATGCGATTTTGTTTGAGGAGATAATCTGAGACCTTAGAGACTAGGGAATAATAAATAGTCATGAAGTGAGAATTTGGCGGGTTCATATTCCAGTGAAGTTCTAGATTATGATAGCAATTATGAACAAAGGTCTAGCTTTTCTAATAATATGTGATTTACCACCGAATGCGTACGAGGATAAAAGTCTAAACCGAGTCTAGGATGGATTTAACGGACGATCGGACTTAGCTACCCTGTGGCTTCCTTAGGATCAGGATCTTCGTCATGCAGCAATTTGACAAATTTCATTGACACCCTATCCCGCTCTCGCCAACGTAAGTGAGCTTAGTTGCATCGTCTTGATCATCATATTGTTGGCTATTATCTCGGGTCAGAAATATTCCAAATTCTGAAGGCTGAGCTAATGGGGCGCAGTCGCCGCGTGGCCTAAGCGGACCCAATGCAGCTCAATTGACAAGACTTTCACTATGAAATGAGTAATTTATCGAATTGATGGATTACGTAGCTTCCAAGTTGGTAGCTTTTTCCAATATCAAATCATTTGGCTGCGGCATGACTGTGGATTCGTGTTAACCTCTCGACGTAAGCTTTCATGCTTGACTACCTAACATAGGTTAACAAGGTAAGCTTGAATGTTCAGCTTAGTTGAGTATATAATACCAGGGCTCTAATCATCATCAGATTTGTTGTAATGCAAACACGAACTCAACATGTCTACAATTCATGAATCCCCTTCGCGCGCTGCACCTAAAACACCAAGTCCAGGTGCAAACCCCAGATCACGAAGATCTCACACAAAGTCCAGACACGGATGCTTGAGATGCAAACAAGGGAGAAAGAAGGTTGTCATTTTCATCACCAATTAATTTACATTTCTAACCTTTGCAGTGCGACGAGCAAAGACCTCAATGCTCAAGATGTGTCGACAAAGACCTCCCATGCGAATATCCCCGTTCTCCAAAACCACAAAGCTTGAGACCACCAAAATCACAATCCGACAACAACTGGGGCCCGCTTCAAAACCTCACCATCCTTACAGCCCACTATGCCCGCTCACCCAGTGCAAGCTTGGGTTCAACCTCAAGTCTTTCACCGGGGGTATCTCCCTACCTAGCGCCCAGTCCCAATTTCAGTCTGGGCGCTGATTTTCTATTACAACAAAATGTTGTACCGTCTATGGATCTTGGTGCAACAGAGCTGGAACTGTTCAGCTACTATCTCTCACATGCCGCACGTTCCATGGCCTTTGATGATGAAGACCTGTATGCTCTGCAAGTCGGATTTCCTAATCTCGCCTTTCGAAGTAGACCTCTCATGAGCTCCATCCTTGCTCTGGCGGCAGTGCGTAAATGTCATGATATGATTTTGCAATCAAAGAAACAGAACATCGATAAGAGCCAAATTCGGAACCTATTGGCTCTTGCGGATGAGCATCACAGGGCTTCGCTCCGTCAAACACAAGCGGACATACCTCGCACCAACCACTACGATCATGTTGTGGCCAATGCACCTCTCATGGTTCTCTACGCTACAGCAAACCACGCTGTGCGCATCCAACTAACCCAGTTTCTATCCGATAATGGCGGCTCGGCAACAAACCTGGCACCGGCTCAGTTACACTGGATGACTCTGATCCGCGCTGCACACTTGGCCTACACTGGTCTTTTGCACTCGACCAAAGATTTCAGTTTATTAGATGATCTTACTTCCAGTCCTCCTGCAATCACACTCAACTCGCAACCCGTCACTGGAATGGTTCCGCTAGCTGAGAATGGACCAACTCAACAGACTGAGGCACTTCTCCTGCCAATCATCGCAGCTACCTCGAGTTCAGCACTTGATAAGCTACGTACCAAGGCACAGGCTCTGCAGTTTGCGACGCATCTGGCGTCCCCATGGGAGTCGCCTAGCATGAACACCGAACTACAAGCCTGCCTTGTAGCGCTGGACGCACTTAGCAGCATAATGGAAGACTTATTCCGGCCAGCTGGTTGCTCTACATCTTCTCAACAGCCCGATTTGGAAACTGATTGGGCAGCGCTGAGCCAACTGTCCGATGTCTCACCCTGGCTGCGAAGTTACATGGCGCGGGTCACGTTTTCCACACCACCGAAACCTATGCGCAGAACGATCATGTGGTTCCTCAACCGTGTCCCAGGAGAATTCCTGAGTCTTGTTCAATCTATACTTGATAGCATTCCAACACAGGACATTGAGCTTGATGAAGGTATTAATTGTGAGGGAGAACATGCCAAAGAGACATGCCGACTCGCCATGGATATTTTAGCTCACTGGCTTGTCTTGGTCATGTTGCTTGACGGAGTTTGGTGGGTTGGTGGTATTGGGGCTTTTGAGTTGGGAAGAATCACAAAGTACATGAGTCGTCAGCCGTTGTCTGACGAGTTTTCGGAATCAAAGGAGTCTTGGTGGCCAAGGAGTATGCTTAATATTGCGTTAGAGATAGGAAAACAGGCTCAGACTTAGGGAGTGACTTAGACTAAATGGATCTAGTTAGTAAGTAAGGTCATATGAGCTCGAATTAAATGTAGTCATCGCTGTGACTAGAGTGAAATAAGAGAAGCCAAGAACGCTGCGATTAATTACGTGGTAGGTGTAGATAAACAAGTCCAGCTAGCTTTGATTTGGTATTGCAGATTTTATCAAGACCTAGAGTATCTCACTAATCATTTCTCGTGCGCGCCTTCATCGGCTCCATAGGAATGTCTTCCTGGACCATTGCTCTAGCATCCTATTCCAGTGTTAGTCAAGCTTTGAATATTCGTATTATCACTCACCTCCTGTATGGTTACCATATCATCCTGAGATTCGTTTCTGCGACGTGGTGAATAAGAACTTCCACGCCTACTACCTTCCCCGCGCAAGGGCCGCGGAGCATCGTCGTCCAAAAAAGGCTGACTGTAATGTGACGCAAACTCATAGTGACCATCATCCCTGGAACCGACCGGGTGAAGAATAGAGCCCATCTCAGCTCTGGACGACCCTAATCTTGAGCTTTTGCGATGAAAGCCGGGCGTAGAAAAGTCAATCGAAGCAGGAGGATTGATAGATGGCGATGTATTGTCTCGGTACTCAAAGGTTGTGATTTTTCTCATGGCAGATTCTGAGATGCGGTCTAGGACACTCTTAAAGTCATCTAAGAAGATGACATCAGATGCGCATTTGAAAACCAAGGCAAGCTAAGACATGTGAGAAGGGTCTTGGCGAAACACGGCCAGAAACTCACCCTCCAGAATGGATTCATACCGCCCCTCTTGGAAACCACAATCATAAAAATCACGTCGGTGATTAGAAAGATGATGGAGAGGAGGAGGCATAGAAGCATAATGCCGAATCGCGGACTCGTTCGGATAAGACCAGGGATGGTAAACTCGTAGTTCTGGTTGATGGCCAAAACCAGCTTGATGGTAGTAAACACCCACCATGGGTCTCTGAATAACGGTTCGAGTAGCCTAGATGTGTTAAAGAGCTTGTTGCCGAGATTGTTGTGATACTGGAAGTTGGCCCATGTCTCTAGAATCCAGTAAGGCTGCACGAAGAGCAGTGATATAAGAAATGCTCGCGCACCACATTTTGGGAGGAAAGGGCGGATCTTTAGCCAGGCGATAAGATTGTGGATAAAGTACGAGATGTATAAGAGAGTCGCGGTGCTGCTGAGTATCCTTTCGGCCAGTTAGTCGACTGTTTTGGGGCTGCGAATAGTGACCCAATACCATCCATACTCAGGCTCATCGAAGAAGCAAAAGAGCCCATGACCGAGTGCAAGTATCAACTGTGTTCGATGGTTAACAACCGGAATTGGGAGCAGAGGGATTAACATACTTCACCAAGAATCAGCTTATGCAGTAGAGTATTCCGTCTATAGTTGCACAAGACCAACAGTACGAGGATGATAACAGCGCCGACGTTGAAACCCTGACTCCACGCCTCTACCACCGCCTGTGCGCGAGTGGCAACATCCGGGTTTGGTTGAACTGGCGCCATTTCAACACATAATCGTCAAACATCGTCAAACGTCGGGAATAATTGGTAGTCAGCGGGAGGCGGGTGATTATAAAGGAGCGCAACGTCATTATTAGCCATCATTGCAAGGGTAATAGGCTTGGCTCTTGAAGACGAATCATAAGGGCGAGAAAACAGCTGCCTTGTTCGACATGACATGGGGTGTTGGTTGTGGGCACCAATAAGAAAATAAGAGATTTGTCTGGGGTTGGATTTACTGGCGCGGATGAGATCTCTGGGGTAATACGAGAAACCAGCGGTTGAATGAGATTGAGATGCTAGTAAAACCTTGTTTTCTTGATAAACGACAGAATAACAACTATTCCATAGAATTACGATGCTCTGTTTCTGTTTGCACTACCGGAAATATATTAGAACCATTAGGTTAGAACTATTGCCACGGAATCTGCGACTCGGGCGCGCCGTAATATAATCGAGGGATTATAGCAGGCCGTTGGATGAGGCTAATGATTTATTTCCAGCCAGAATCGCTAGTTTTTAACGAGCACCAGTTTAGAACGAATATAGAAGACCTAAAGTTTATGTTTTAAGTTTAAGATGGGTTAAACTTGGGTCCACAGTCGATCATAAATCTATCGAGCTAATGACTGCGGATGGAATGGTTGAATCTCAATTCTTTAGTATGTGCTAGATATCTATATATCCTGTTGTGCTAAGCCAATAAATACCAAAGCTTTCATATACTCTCGGTTATAAGATTCGATACTTTCCTGGTAGTAGGTATAACGTCAGCTTGAAATTCAAACTTTTACTGCTTGAATAGATAAGCTAGAGCCTATATCTTAAATGCCACGATCAAGTCGAGGAATTATTCATGCTGTGACATTTCTTATTGTTGCACGCGTTTTTTAGGAAGAAGGTAGAAAGTAATTGTTTCAAGGACTCATGGTATAACTAATCCGTAGCATACGTCGATAAAGAAAGTGTCAGTTTGACAGCTACGCTACAACATCTCGAGTGATAACCCAAAGCTTCTTCGTGAAAGGTCCCTTCGAGATCCAGGTGATATGCATACCCGAAGTCAACCCAATTGCATCCCCAGCCCTGAAGCTGTGCTTCTTCCCACTCTCCGTCTCAATGATATCGACTTCTCCCTCGAGGAGAAGAATCGTCTCATCGCCAAGAACTCCAGTATAGGGTGTGGTCAGAGTCCCTTCCTCATCCACATCAGAGGCCGTGATCCCCTTTCCAGATCGCCACACACCAGTCAACAAAGTTCCAGTTGATCCCCCATTGCGGATGAAGTACAGCTCGCCAGCCACGAGCTCGCCTTCCTTGGGCTCGGTGAAATGATAGTCAACCCATTCTGGGTTATCGCTGATGTGGCTGATCAGAAGATCGGTGGGTGGGCTTGCGGTCTTCTTGCTGCCATTCCAGATGCACCAGTATTTCTTGAAAAAGGGCGCATCGACTTCCCACTGTACCTCAAGGCCTTTGGGAGAACTGATGATCGAGCCAGGGCCGACTTTATACTTGGCCCCAGTCGACACGACCGTCAAAGTAGCGGACCCGTCGATGACGCACGCAGTCTCATCTCCAAGGGGAGAAGAGTACGTGATCTTGTGAGATCCGTCAGCGTTGGCACCAGGGGAGGTGGCGCTTGTCCTCCAGAACCCCGAAGAGAGATCTCCAGAGGTTCCGAAGGCGCGAGCAATGGTGACTTCGCCGTGGACTTGTTTGCCCAGCTTGGGCTCCTCCCATTCGAAAGGCGTCCAGCTGCTCGCAGGTGAAGATTGCTTGCCGCCGTGGATGACGTGAGTGGTTGGTTGAGCAGTATTTGATTGAGCCATGGTTTCAATGTAAAAGTAAAAGTAAAAGACAAATTGCTAAGAATGAGGCTTTGATATTCAAGTTCTGTTGGTAGATAACTTCTGATAATCAGGAAACCTTGGGGCTTTTAGTACTTTGATTCTCGCCATAGCTATGCTTTTCATTTTGGGATACCCGATCTTGGTGGTCAGCTACTGATCGAGGGCGTAATGGTTATGGGCGCTTGATCCGAGATCCGAGCAACTAACACTTCTCATGTCCTTGATATTATTCGTCGAGCTTTCCGACCGCTCCTTGTAGTCAGATGACCCTGCAGCCATGTTTCATTGTATTGCGGAGAAAGTTTTGGGGATTATGATTCGGGTTTAAGCTGTTTGGCAATTCTAGCCTGTTTCAGCACAGCAGCCACCAACACTTTTGACCAAACTGGATAAGATTCCAAAACCAGATAGCCGGCTGGATGATCCCGTAGAGCCGTCGGAAATGCAGCAAATCGGAGGCAATGCGTAGATAACAATTAGAATCAACGAATCGCAAATCTCTGAAGATCTTATATCTATCTTTGAAGTGATATTGTGGAATACATATACTGGCTCATACGCTTCGTTTATTTGGCAGACATCACTTTCAATATTGGCTTATCTTGGGATATCATTTATCAACTTCTCCTTATCTTCAATCCCCAGTTCGCATCACCAAAAATGCCTATCTACCTAAGCATGCAGCGTGTTCGCTTCTCCAGCCCAGATGCGTACGAGAAGTTCAAGGTATGAGATTGACCATCAGTACAATAGATAGTTACTTATCACTTTCAGGTCTTGTTTGCCGATACCCGCCGTCACCTCATGACGCTCCCCGGTTTCTTGCACCTCACGTGGTGGGAGCACCCAGATGATCGAAGCTGGTACAACGAGTGCAGTTTCTGGACCAGCAGAGGCGCTCTTTACGATTGGCATAAGAACACGTATCACAAATACTGCAAGACTTGGGCAGCAAACGGTGCAATCATGGAAGACATCATTACGAATTTTGAACTCGTCGGCACTCGGTTACTCCGTGTCTGCCCTGTTTGCAACATGACACAGGACAAGAAATACGACCTGGCGGAGGAGCAGGCTGTCTTGCATGAGGCGTGCCCTCAGTGTGGATTCCACTTCCCAGTTCTTGAGGAGACGCCTTCGAGCTTTGCTGTATTTAAAGACGTACCTGGTTTGTCTGCAAATGGTAAAGAGGAAGAGAAGGAAGAGAAAGAACAGAAGGAAGCATGATCTATAGAGAACATATTAAACATGTCTAGAAAGAAGAGACTTGGTTTTGTATTGAGGAATAGATAATCAGCTTGGAATAAATGGTACAACTTGCCCCGAAACTGTTTCTCTTATCACGCAAGTGTAAGCTCGGTATTTCTTGATCAGTTGTGGCAAAAATAATTCGCTTAGAGTAGATATTGGCGATCATTGAGGACTTGCAATGTTCTTTTTGACCAGCAGTACTTCATCGTGTTGATACGGCATTGTGAAAGTAAAAATCGCCTTGTCTTTCTCGAGCAGACACAAGAATATCGATCGCCACAACGTGCCAAATAGTTTTCCCTTGGAAGAATCAGGCCCGAGCCAGCCCCCTCTTCCCTCAGCCTTGTTAACCGGCCGAGTATCCGAGCGGTCGGAAAACTGTTCAATCACAAGCAAGATAGCGAGAATACAGGGGAGGGAAGCCTGGCTATCATGATCATTCGTCAGCGGCCGGTCAGCCACAATGTAACGACGGGGGCGTCCTCGCTTAGAGCCTGGGGTCGAGATAACACATAACAGTCAGCTGAACAGGCTGCAATTGCAGTTTTCGGCGTATAAAGTTAACCAGGCAGCCGGGCTGCCGGGGTAAAAGATAAGCGGCCGGCAGTTCTTGATAGGGTGCTTGTGGCAACACAAGATACCAATCAAACTTCAACTGAGCCGTTGGGCCGGGCTTCCTAGGCGCAACCTCACCCACTACCCCGCAAAACCCCAGGTTCTCGACCCCCGTCGATCCCAGATATTGGGAACATGTCCCTGACTCGTGTTGGGAACTTGGGATAGAGCCTAACGCCGCGTGCTGCTTGTGTGAACTTGGTAAAGCTCAGAGTTCAGGGCACCACGACATCGCAACATCCTTGGAGATGACATCTTGAAAACTTTCTTTGTCACCAAGATTCAAGTTCAAATGTCAATTTCAGTTCATCACCCTGTACTATGCCACCAAGAAAACCATCTCATGAATTAAAAGGCCGTAATGAATCAAGCCGAACCTTTTCAAGTCATCGTCCTGCTCGGGGTAGAGCATCCTCTCGGTCTCGGCTCGGATGCGCCACCTGCAAGCGACGACATGTGCGATGCGATGAAGCATACCCATCGTGTGGACATTGCTCCCGGCTGCAGCTTCACTGCTACTATCTTGTACGCTCTCGAGAGACCGTAGCGGCACCGACAACGCAGCGCAAGCTACTTCCGTCGCCAAGCATCTCAGGTGCTTCAGTGCATAGTTCTTCGGACACAGAGGCGGCAGCTTCATATCCAGGCATTCGAGAGGATTTCTCGGATAATTCGCAAGATGCAACTGACTTTGCGACTCAATTCGACTCGTTTTCATGGTGCGACAGCATCGCCAACGGAATTGACGCCAGTCTCCCCGAGTTTGGCAGCAGTTGGGCTGGGGAATTCCAAGCCTTTGGAAGCCCGAAAAGCTTGCTATCAAGCTTGGATACGACAAGTGGCAGCCTTGAGCTCGCCTCGGGCGCAGAAGTACAGGCCATTTCTGGATATTCAGGGACGCAAACAGCCTTCATTGCCGGTAATGCTGTCTGGCAGACGTCTCTCCCCGCAGAAGGCCAGACTCCCCAGTACTCGGCACAAAAACCCCGAAATTGCGACAGCCAAGACTCATCCCTTACCCCGGAAGATCATGAGGCAACCCAGGACGTACAGCATGGGTGCAATCTCAAAGTGTTTGGGAAGATCATGCAACCACCAGCCGCCATGTTGATGGGAGGTATCAAGAAGTGGCGAAACCTACAGCGATATCTTGTCGATTTAGGATCGCATAACAAAGCCATTATGAGTGCCCTCCTCTGTTTGGACCAAATCCTGGAATGGGATGGTCTAAATAACTCTACAGAGCCAACGCAGAAGCTTCAGGAGAACATACATGCTTGCTTCACCATTGTCACCTGCACAATCCAAGAGATTCTATCAACCGCTGGCGACGAGAATGATAGGATGGATGAATGGCTCGCAGCCATCTTCCTCCTGGCATGGATTCAGGTGCTCCGCGATCGCGTCGAACAGGACAGCGAATCTCTATTCCCCTCCGACCTTGCAGATATCATCATCACTGGCTCGCACGACTGGAACTGGTATTCGCGACAGCTCCTCTCTTGGTTCAACTCCCTCGATAGCAAGGCTTCTCATCTGAGTGGGCCAGCCCTCCTTTCCACCAAAGCGCTAAAAGTAGTTTCCCGTTATCCCATCCAGATCATCAGTTGTGACTATGAGGAGTCTAAGGGCAGACAAGAGTCGCTCGACGATGGCCAAGAATTCCGAAAAATATCAACAAGCACAACGTCCGGAGTATCGGAGCATGGCGATAGCGCCGTTATCGTCCCTGCGCTGAGTTCGTGCGACGTAAAAGAGATTGTGCTTCGGGCCATTCTACAGCCAGCCGCAGAGTGGTACCTGGAAACGCAAGCTTACTGCCGTCAGATCAGCGCTCTTGACAAACACCACCAGAAGCGATTCACCCCAGATACTGAGATCAAGGTTGCTCTAGCAGGTAAACGACTTCACAACAAGCTCTGGGACTTGTGGGCGCAGCGACCATCGGCGATTTCCTTGACTTCTGCCGAGCTGTCGAGATCAGTTGCACCGGATGTAGCGACAAGGCTGCAAGAAATATCAAGTGTCTATCTAGCCAGCTTCTGGATTCTGTTTGTCTATCTTCATCGCGTGTGCTGGTGGCATCTACCGCATACGGGAACTGTGACGGGTGCGTTGGAAGAGACGTGGAAGCATATGCAAAACTCGTATGGGGAGGCAGACAATAGCAGCCAGCAAAAGACGGTACATCCCGCTCTCATGTGGCCGGTGTTTTTGTTTGGAGCAGAATGTAAAGACGAAGTGCGTCGGAGCTGGGCGATTGAGCAGATTACAGCACTGGGCAGAGTGCGGCCGGTTCTGAAGTCAGAGAAGCAGAGCCAAGACACTTTGCCTGCTTTTCGTATGAGTCAGGGAGCTACGAGAAATGCTAAGAGAGCAGCTTTACTACTCGAGGCTCTGATTAAAAAGCAAGACGAGATAAGGTGTCGAGTCGATGACCGAGATCTGGCTATGGATATGTTTGGTTGCTATTTCTCTATAGTCTGATGATATAATTAATCATTAATCTCACTTTCTATGTAATGAAGACTGCTCATGAGTTTTGTTCCATCCGTTAGCTCTACTGCTCGATGTGCCAATTGCTGTGTATCACTGCGCATAACAAGATTGAACGCCACCCTTCATGATTCTTTTCATGCCCAAATTCACCATCCACGGCGCCTTCGAATACCAAGGCCAGAAACTTCTCGCTCTATGTTGCGGAGTGCATACGGCCCAAGTTTAAGAAGGGGCTCATCAAAGAGACCAAGACTCTCAAGATAAGTTCCCCTGAGAAACCACGTGGCAGCCGAGATGACTTTACAGAGCTTCTTCTATTAACGCCCGTGGATCATGGCGCCGATGAAGCTAAGGAGGATAAGTGCGTCGAAATTCCAACCGATGGCAACACGGATAGATTCGAAGACTTGTCTATCCAACCCACAATCATCCAGGCCAAGAAGCCCGACCAGACCTACTTAAAACCGTGTTGCTTGGTCCTTCAATCACTTTTGCCGTCTACTCTAATACTGAGTACAGAAAGTAAGGATAGACATAGAGACGTGAAAAATCAAAACTAAAAGTTTCAATGCAGCTAAAGATATAATTTTTTTGATAACGCTGGACTTTAAGTAGAGTAGTTTCCGCGTCCATAGCCCCTTGCTATCTCTCTCCTATTGATTTTTCACCTTTGTTCGAACGGAATAAGCAAGTCATAGCTCTCTTGGTTGTCATTTTCATCCGGATCTAGTCCCAGAATCTCCTTTCGCATCTCTGCTGCTAGCTTCTTTGCATTAGTGTCATCTTCCCTCCGCCCCAGATTGACCAGTACTGTGGACATTAGATAACTGGAGCGGCCCAGTTCACCTCTTGTTTTGTATCCGGTGTTATAAATCTGGAGCGCTCGCTGCAGGAGAGTCTCGGCTGCTTGGTAGTCCTGACGCTGGTTGAGGACCCAAGCCACCTTGTGGAGGGACGCCGCGAGTTTGTAGCCGCTGCCAAATGCGTCGAGGCGGATGTTCATTGCGTGGGTATGCTCGGAAAGTGCGACGTCTAAATCACCAAGTCCAATACTTGCGTTGCCGATCTGCCCGTGTATTCTGAGAATCGTCAGTAAAGCAGTTGTTGTATGAAGCGCGAATTGGGTTATAATGAGCATTGAATCAGGTAATTAAAAGAGCCTT